>CM035132.1:81831856-82109356 GCA_020205605.1 Panax ginseng
ATCAACAGTCCATCTTTGCACGTAAGCCAAATATATACAACTGTAAAACTAATAATCAACAGTCCATCTTTGCATGTAAGCTAAAGATGACTTTCATCATAATATAAGCATGAGGATGATGACAATGATATAAGCATTAATCAACAAAATCAAATCAAACGAAATCAAGGATAAATATTAAACACTTTAAATTTATCCAAATATTATCAATCATTTAATAAACTCATAATCTAATATTATTAATATTATAATAATATTTTAATCACTTCTTAAACATATAAAAAATTTATTTCAATTGTTTACACTTTATCAAATAATACATTTTAATCATTCAAAAATGCCATACTCATAAGATTTCATCACTAATGATCAAATCCCTCATCAAAAATCTACATATACCCTATATAGGATTCCCAAGCCATAAAATCTTATTTTCTAATTTTTTTTTTACTTCACATAACATATTTAATTAATTTACTCATAACTAGTTTATTTTCATGAAAAATACCAAATCAGTCCCAAAAATATTTCTTTTCTGGGATTTAGCAGAATATAGTCCCATATTGAACATATATTTTTCTCGGAATTTTTAAAATTCATTTACTATTTTTCATATGGCCAAAACTGCCGAATATTTAGACAATTATCATAAATTATACTTTTGTCCAAAAATTCCGAAATTTACAGGATATACTCCTGTTATATACATGTACTCCCAATAAAAGTTTCACCAATTTTGGAGTTAACCACAAGGAGTTATAAGGGTTTACTTTTAAAATAGTCTTTTCCCATAAAATCCATAACTCCTAATCTATACATCAAAAAATTGCCATTTTTGGACACAATCTAGAAAACTCAATAAACTATCATTTCAAATTTTTCCAGAATTTTTGAGTGTCAGAAAAATTACAAAATTGCAAATGGATTTTCACCCGCCATGCGGTAATCCACGTAGACAGATCATTTCCACAATTTAATAAGGAATGAATACAAAGGATCATTCACCATGCATGCGGTAATCCACATAGACATGTTATTCCAACAGAATAATAAGAATGGAATAACAAAAGAATTTACCATGCATGCGATAGACCGCACAGACATGTTATTCCTAACTTAATAATAAAGAATGGAACTAGGTCATGCGTAATCCACACAGACAGGATATTCCAACAGAATAATAAAAAATGGAATAACAACATAATTCACCAGGCATGCAATAGACCGCACAGATAGGTTATTCCAATGAATAATAAAGAATGGAACTGTGTCATGCGTAATCCGCATGCATGTGATATTCCAAATGTAATAATAAAGAAACGGAACCGTGTCATGCATAATCCGCATGCACAGGATATTCCAAATGTAATAATAAAGAATGGAATAATAGAAGAATTTCATAATGTATGCGATAAAGATTGCATAGACAAAGTTATTCCAACATAATAATAAGGAATGGAATAACAATAGCTCTGTTCATGAATACGAAAGAAATAATACCCCTTACTATAATAATAATATCCCTTACTATAATAATAATAATATCCCTTACCTTAGAAAGAAACTGGATACTGGAGTAGAGAGGTAGCAGACTTCTCTTCTTCTTTCTCTCTATAATCTCTCTCTATAATAATTGCTCTATAGCTTTAGTGAATTGGTGAGAAATGAAGGAAGAATGAGCTTCTATTTATAGGAAAATATAGTTTTGATAATTGCACGTTTTGGGGCTCGAAATATTATAGTACAATACCTTCAACTTTTTTTTTCATTTTTAATTTAGTCCTGCAAGTATTATCAAACTTGTACCACCTCCCCTAATAGTAAATAATGTGAATCAATAGTACAATCATGTGACTTAATAGTTATAATCATGTGAAAATACGAATTACAGTATAGTACCTCCATCTATACCTCTATTTTTAACTTAGTCATGCAAGTATTATCAATCTTGCACCACCTCCTCTAATAGTACATGAATGTGAATCAATAGTATACACATGTGAATAAATAGTTATAATCATGTGAATTAATAGCTCATTTATCCGGTTAATTACCCGATTGGTCAATATAACCTCCAGACATCAATTATTATCGAAATAAATGTCGATTTCCACTAACACTAACAATCCCAACACAATAGAAATATTTTTCTCAAAAATTTCATTTTTGAAATTTCAAAGTTTGACTTTTTTACGAAAAAGTCAAGCACTTTTTTTTGACCAAAAAGTCAACCCCGACAAATTTTGTGTTTATAGTCTATTTTTACTAATTTCATCGGTTCGGACTCAAATATCACGTCTGTATCTCCAAATTCAACTCTGAATTCAAATTCAATTTTTTTAATAACATTCATTATTAATATTATAACTCACAATATTTAACAATCAGGTCGTTCCCAGGAAAGAGGGGGCTTTCCGATAAGGATTTCTCCTTATTGACGCACAATTAGGTGACCAAACCTCTCCTTGACAGAACTTTTAGATATTGTCAATATTGCAAATAATAATATGAATAACTTTATCGTTTCAATTATTGATTTAATAATATATAAAATATTATGCAGATGATACTATGACAATAATTGAATCAATAATATGAGAGATATGATGCAGCAATTATTGTAGCAATAATTGAGTATAACTGAGTGACTTCTCACATAAGTATTAATAATCAATACCGTGTGCTACTATGCAACCACGCGTATTACTGTACTTTTACTACCGATTATTTTATGACAACTTGCTTACTTTGAAAAATATTTCAAATATGACCCTTAACTTTAAACTTTTATCAATTTAACTTTTTACCAAAATAGAAAAATTGAATATTTTTATTTCATAAAATTCGGGATCTCACACATAGCCCACCAGGGCAGGTCTATTTTAGCCTTACACCCCTGCCGGGGCGGGGGGTCCCGAAACTGGATTGTCCTAATTTAATTCCAACACTGTTGGGACTTAAGTTGGAGTAGTTGCATGGCTTTGGGTCTCTAGATGGCATGGAAGTGAGCTGAGATTATGTGTGTAGAGATATATTAACAATTAGAACAAGATCAAATAACACAGAAGGCAATTTACAGAGATTAAGGACAAATTTTCATATCGAGCATTGGAGTGAAGATTTTGAAGGAACTTTCATATCGATTGCGGATTAAAGCTAAAGTGAAGGCTGTTCTGATTTATTCTTTGCTTGGTTTTATATTTGTAATTGAAAGGATGATATCTTTAATTTATTTAGTTATTATTTCATTGATGATGAACTAGTTTACTTTTTAGGCTTATGACAGATCTTTAAGTGAAAGGATGATTATGTAATTTTGATCTTCAGTTTAATAAGATATTATCCAGTTTATCTATATTAATTTGAGCTTGAATTTATGAATTGCCTGATCAACAATTCTTTGTTGACTTGTATGAATTCGAGAGAGGAAGTACGAGTCTAAACTTAGTTAATATAGCATGTGTTCTTGAATTTTGTGAATGAACAAAATCTTGATGAATGTTAGCGTAGAGATATGCTTGACATCGCATGTAATCAGATAAAGGGCTTAAGCTTAAACCTTCTTTAATTATAATTCACAAAGAGATATAATGAGTTAGTTGATTAAGGTGTTAAACTTGTTTCTATCTAAATTATGGATTTGAGTTAATACGGTATTAGTACATCGAGAGGTGGCTAGTGCTACATACGTGTTCTTGATTAATAAACTGGGATAGTGAATTGAACTGGGATTAAGGTGTAAAAATCACAGTGAAGCTTAGGGTGAAGTCGTAAACCTAATTCTCCAATAATTGTTTAAAATTTTAGTTTTTAAGATTTGTGATTGTTTTGTGATTATATCATTTTTAATAATTAGTTTAATAACTTTAATCATTAATTTGGATAGTTTAATAAAATTATGATTACTAAGAAACTGATAATTATGAGGTTAAAATTCTTACTGATTTCTCTGTGAGAACGATACTCTACTTACTATTATATTAGTTGTTGACCACGTATGCTTGTGTGTTATGCGTAATTAGATTTTACCCAACATTACACTTAGTGCATGAGCAACATCCGGTCTAGTACATAACATCCCGAACATGATAGATCCTATTGCTGAAGCATAAGGAATCTTATTCATACGGTTTCTCTCCTTAGGTGTCTTTGGAGCCTGTTTCTTGGAGAGATGTATTCCATGGCTCACTGGCATGAGACCTTTTTTGGAATCTTCTATGCTAAACCTCTTTAGCATTGAGTCAATGTACATACCTTGGGACAAGCCAAGCATTCTTTTAGATCTATCTCTATAGATCTTTATCCCCAAAATATAGGATGCTTTTCCCAAGTCCTTCATGGAGAAATGTTTAGATAACCAAATTTTAATTGATTGAAGCATAGGAATATCATTCCCTATCAGTAATATATCATCAACATATAATACTAGGAATAAAACATTGCTCCTACTCACCTTCTTATACACATATGGTTTATCCTCATTTTTGATAAAATTAAACTCATTGATTGTCTCATCAAAACGGATGTTCCGCCTACGAGAAGCTTGCTTCAATCCATAAATGGATCATTATAGCTTACAAACTTGATTCTCCTCAAGTTTCCCATTGAGGAAGGTCATTTTCACGTCCATTTGCCAGATTTCATAGTCGTGGTAAGCTGCAATTGCAAGCAAAATCCGAAAGGACTTGAGCATCATTACTGGTGAGAAGGTTTCATCATAGTCAACTCCTTGCCTTTGTTTGAAACCTTTTGCGACCAGTCAAGCATTATAGGTCTCTACTTTGCCGTCTGCTCCAGACTTTATTTTAAAGACCCATTACACCCAATATGCTTAATGCCTTCAGGTGGTGAAACCAAAGTCCATACCTGGTTTTCATACATGGAGTCCATCTCGGATTTTATGGCTTCTAGCCACTTCTCTAAGTCTTTACTAATCATAGCTTGTAATTCAATAGACCATCATCATCTATGATGTATACCTCATCGTCATCTTCTATGATTAATCTATACCTATCAAGTATCTTCGGTACTCTTCCAAATTTACGAATAGGATGTGGTACAATAGGTTCTTCCACATGGTTAGGTACCTGCATTTGATCCATAGTATTTTGTGGTTCTTGAACTTCTTCAGGATATATCTTACTCCCACTGAACCCTTCAAAGATAAACTCTTTTTTCAAGAAAGTAGTATGTTTCATAACAAACACCTTTTGATTAGTTGGATGATAGAAATAATACCCAGATATTTCTTTAGGGTATCCCACAAATCTACACTTTTCGGATCTATTCTGTAGCTTATCATTTTCAAACCTTTTTGTGACAACTCGAGAATTTAGAAAAATTTTAAAATCGTAATTGATTGATTTAAGGTTCAATATTAGAACCTAGACTGAAAATAAGTGTATGGAATTGGTAGTTCTGTAAAGATATTTTAAGGATTTTAAAATTTTTGGACAAGACTTGAATAATTTGGTAGATTATAAGTGATAATCTGGTAATGAGATATAAGATTTTTGTGGATTTAAAATCTTTTGGTAAAGATTATAAGGGTTAAGTATCTAAGTGTATACGAGTTGGTATATGTGAACTTATATGTGTATAATGTTAGTTTATAAGGGTCAAATCTTGATCAAATAAGTTACATAGGTGACAAACCCTAAAGTTATGTTAAAAAAATACGTTCATTAAGTTAGAAAACTTTAATGAACTGTTAGAAACCCTCCCTAATTCAGAAATTTAAAACCTTAATTTGGGAATTCAAAAGTTAAATTTATTTGGCTAAGTGTAAAATGTTATGGGATAAAATGGAAATGTCCAAAATACCCTTCAAGTTATAGGGGAAAAGACCGTATTGCCCTTAGTGGGTGCGCAATGAGTAAAATACCCTTTTACTTAAAATTTAAGTAAAAGATTTGCAAAATCTTGGTGAGTCATCTATATAGACACCACATGTGTGTTATATGAGAAAGTTATCAGCCAATTCTTTGCCACCTTGCAACCTTAGATACATTGAATCAAAAATAAATAAATTAAACTTATAAGTTAAGTAAACTAACTTTCCTTACTTTCCAAAGCAACCTAGACTCTCTCTCTATAATTTTTGAAATCTACAGTGAGAAGGAGTGAGAAACAAAGTTATGTTCACCACTTAGCTCTTCAAGAATAGCAACAAGGATCAGAAATCAAAGATCAAAGTTAGAAAGGTATAAAACCCTAAAACTTGAAAATCATGTGATTTATTGTTATATGTTGTTCTTAGATGGTTAAAGTTGTGTTATGGGATGTTATTTAGTGATCCAAGATGTAACATCAAGGATCCATAACATCTAGATGCTAGAAATCAAGTTTTTAGAACTGATCAAGAACCCTAAAAATATGGCCTGACAGCCATATGTTAGGGCTCATAGATCTCAATCTGTTAATGATATGTTGTGTTTTAAGTTATAGACTTGTTCTCTGTCATGAGGAGAGTAAACTAGAAGTGGAATCACATCCATACCATGTCTAGATCTCAAGATATAGGTGCTCATACATGGTTGACCAACCATGGGAGACTGAATTTGGGCAGCCCAAATTTGCCCAGAATGGTCTGACAAGCTTTTGCAGGCCATAAATCTTGTTGTTGTTTGTTAGTTTGGCCAAGTTGTTGTAGACTGGTATGTGAACTACACATAAAATTCATTAGAACACCTATAACTATTAGAAGATCAAAGATAATCGAGGTCAAACCTGCGTTGACCAACTGCCTGGACGAAATCTGGAAAACCCAGAAATCGTCAAAAACAACTCCTGACATCACTTTGACCGACCTTAATCTCTCATCTGTGATGTTGTTTGACTGATTTAGTGTTATGTAGTTGTTCCTTGTCATGAGTACTACATGTATGGACTAAGAAAACACTCAACTGATGAACAGAACCTAGAGAAAATCGAGCCACAAAGTGGTTACTCGAAATTGACTGGGTTTCTGGGAAACCCAGAAAACCCAGCAAGCCTCTGACAGTAACTTTGCAAGCTTGGATCTTACAACTGTGATACTTAATGACTTAGATGATGATATATACTTGTAGTATTACATAAATACTACAAGATCAATGTCTTAGAAAACCCAGAAATCTACTAGAACATATAATTTAAATCGGTCAATCCTCCTACCTTAGCCTCTAACATGTGTTTCTGGGTTTTGGCCAAGAACACCTATAGCGACAGTTTTGTCGCTATAGGCCCCTTTAGCGACACTTAATTTTGGAAAATGAATTATTTTATTAAAAAATTAGAGAAAAATGGTTTTTAATTATTAAAATTACATAATAAATTACTAAAAATTATTTTAAAGCCTAGAAATTAGTTTTTAATTATTTTGAGTATATTCCATAAATATTTAATATTTTTGGAATACTAATGATATTTAATTTATTTAATTATAATATTAAATAAATTATTTAAAAATGATTTTAATACTTGAAAAAGCATGAAAAAAAATATATTATGGTATAAAAAAAATATTTTAGGTTATTTCTAATAACTTTTGATATTTTGTGATGAATTTCATTAATAAATTTATATTAATGGTGATTAATTTATTTAATGAATATATTAAATAAATTATGAAAATATAGAATTAATGCTTTAAAAATCATATAAAAATGATTTAAGGGTTAGAAAAATATTTTGAGTTATGAAATATAACTTTTGATATTTTGTCATGAAAATATTAATATTTTAATATTAATAGCAATTATCGAATAATGAATTTAATTGTTTAAAAATCATATAAATATGATTTTAAGGTATTAAAATACTTTGATATATTATAAATATATTATAATATTATGTTATGTTTTTCATTAATATTTAATATTAATAAATATTAATGATAAGAGAATAATGTGGTATTTATATAATATAAATACGATATAAATGATTGAAAAATCATGATAAATGGTAATAATTATCTGAAAATTATTACAAGCCTATGAAAATTATTTTGACTGATAATAAAATTATCTAAGATAATTGTTAAAGTGTTAGGCAGAGTTTAATTGAACTTAAACTTGATATTTATCCGACTAAGATGTTGGGATGTCAGAATTGTGTCGAACTCGACTCGGACTGTAAAAGTTTGACTTGAGGTTAAGTCTTATGTGTGTTGTAGACTGATATGGTTATGTGTTATGTGTTTAGGTTATTATATATATATATATACATAATAGTATTATATTGTGATGATATTACTCTAATTTGTATATCGATATTATTTATATATTAGGCCTTTAGACAAAGCTTAATAAATTGTGTAATAGTAATCGACCGAACAGGCAAGTTTTCCATAAACTCGACCTCGAGTTGTTTCATTCAAATAAGCTTGTGGTTAATCATTTCAGATTGCCATGTCTAAAAGTTATTAAATTGCAATCTGTGCCTACTGCATGTATCAGGTATGAAAGGTTGATCACCTTCATTACCATTCGGTCCAAATATATTTGATATGTCTATATTTAATGTTCGTTTAGTCATAAAATTTGTTCATGTTAATTCACAACTATATTGTTGAAATATAGCCAGCTTATTATTCAAATTCTTTCAATCATGATATATCCTCAAATAAACTTATACTTGTTGGGCAAACTTATGCTCACCCTTGCTATATCATCATAAACATTGCAGATTAAGGCGAATATGTTGGATACAAGGAAAGGTCAAAGATAAGTCCAGCTTTAGTTTACATGTGCAGATAATGTTTGTAACAATATTGTATGATAATAACTTTGTATGTTATATAGAATATTGATTTAGGTATTATGTGAAGGTTTTTGACCTTGGGGTAATGTGTTAAGTGTATTGTATAAACAATTTATATTTATATCTTCCGCAATAGTTATAGAATTAGTATACCAGATCCGTGGTGATTTAGGACCCGGATTTGGGGATGTCACAGTTGGTATCAGAGTTGTTAGTTATAAACCTGGGGTAGGATTACCTTAGTCTAATAACCACAGTGATTAGGATAAGTACTAACTCCAATAGAGTTAGTGTGTCGATAAGATTCAAAGACGAATATTGGCGTGTTATAAAAGATATAGAGTTCCCTAACTCTGATAATAAAGTTGAACGGTAGTGGTGAATAGATTGAGTCTAAAGGACTAAAAGTACAATAATAGGAGATTGTAAAACAAAACGATCATAGTATAGAAATGAATCGTAATATATACGATGGGATCAACCAGTGATCTGATAAATTTATAGCAAGGAATAGAATCAATCAAATGGTTGAACGGTTTACGACAAGATTGCTGTGTGTTAGTGGTACTACGAATTGGTACAAAATCAGGAAAGGATTATGAATACGAGTTGAATGAAATTCGTATTGAGAAGGGAGTTAAGATTAGGTGGGGATTTCAATTGAGGACTCATGTTAGCAGCTGAGTTGTATGATTCTTTCTTATGGGCGGGTAATTGTACTTGGTGTAAAAACCACTTAGATTTTGACATTGATAATCATTGAAATGTTTGTGTCGCGTTATTTGCTATACGCAAGTTAAGAGGGTGATTCCTTTCTCATGTATATAATAGATAGATAGGTTATAGGTAGAGAATATAAGGTTAAGTATGAGTTCTTAAAACTCATACTTATGTTACGTTCGTGACTCATGGTTATATGAAATGTTTATGAACCCCTCAGCGAATGGACGCCAAAGGTCTGACTAGGACAAGTTCTTAAACTCATATAATTGTAGATTGTTCATGAACTCATGAGTGTGGTTTGACGAACTGGGAATAGTTATGTGTGAATGGAGTATTAATGATAATAGGAATAGATAGACTGTTTAAGCAAATGATTATTAGTGGAGACATAAGTTTTCCAAAACTCCTAGCTATGATAGACTTCGAATTTTTGACATCAACCTAAATACGCATTATGTGCTTTTAATATATATATATATATATATATATATATATATATATATATTCGTAAAGATTTTTGGAACGGTTTAAAGAATAGTCTATGTTACTTGTTTCGACTAGACAATAATGATTTGAAATATCAAAATATATTTTTATTTATCACTTATGTACCATGTAACCTGGTGCAGAGATGATAAAAAGTTGATAGAGTTACAAATACAGAAATACTTAGTGTGAATTTGATCTAAAAATCATTCTTCCACTATTGTATGATGTGTTATGACAAAGTCATACAATGACGACATCCTCAAATGGACTGTTAATATGGTACGACATCATGACGTCATTCTCAAAAATATTTTCAAAAATTTAATTTGCCAACGGCGTTTGGCTATACACATTCATAAATCAATTAAAATTTATTATTGATATGAGTCTACGCTATTCGATTCAGCTAGACTAATGTTTATGAAAACTCTAAGTGTTCATTGAAAGAAATTTTCCGAACCAAATTATTTTGGTGCAGAATCCAATAAGACTGAGGTAAGAAAATTTTATGCGCCCAAGGCGGATAAGAGGAACAAGAAAATGGTTCGACCGGCGAAGATTGATCGATCTGAGGCATAACAAAGCTAATTATCACTATGTAAAATGCGTTATGACATTTCTGGATGAATTTCCATAAAATCTTTATGAAAATGATGCATAATAGTCTATATAACTCCTCAGCAAAATTTGAAAATTTTTACTCTTGTGAGTGGTGTATTGGGTAGCATGTGATGATGTGGATGAATGGTGTAAGTGTAAGACTTAATTAAGATATATATATATATATATATATATATATATATATATATTCAAATTTTAATAATATTAGGTTTTAATTAATTCCTCCTAACTGTTATATATATGATATATATCAGTCATTGTAGGGATTACATTAAAATACAAAACCTTAGCTGCTCTTAGAGAGAGACTA
Source organism: Panax ginseng (assembly GCA_020205605.1). Classification (NCBI taxonomy): domain Eukaryota; kingdom Viridiplantae; phylum Streptophyta; class Magnoliopsida; order Apiales; family Araliaceae; genus Panax; species Panax ginseng. Next base: position 81,842,742 of record CM035132.1, read on the forward strand.
GAGAAAACAGTTTCGAAAATCCTCATCCTTGGTGGCTAGTACTGTGGTTCCTTCTTCTGTAGATCGTAGGACGATTCGCGGAGCGTTCGTGTGGATACCATAGAGACGTAGTTCGTTTGAATTGCATTGGAGATTCGACCGCATCGATTCTAGCTTTAATAATCGGTATAATTTCTAACCTCTGAGTTAATTGATTTTTCGCATGGATCCTGTTTAGGGTTTCGAAATTGCTTTTAAATTGTTCTATTTCCGCTGCGTTTTATGTGTCGAAACCCTTCAGTAAGCAGTATGGTGTAAGGTGTAAGGTGAATTTCGGGGACGAAATTCTTAGAAGAAGGGGTGAATGTGACAACCCGAGAATTTAGAAAAATTTTAAAATCGTAATTGATTGATTTAAGGTTCAATATTAGAACCTAGACTGAAAATAAGTGTATGGAATTGGTAGTTCTGTAAAGAAATTTTAAGGATTTCAAAATTTTTGGACAAGACTTGAATAATTTGGTAAATTGTAAGTGATAGTCTGGTAATAAGATATAAGATTTTGGTGGATTTAAAATCTTTTGGTAAAGATTATCAAGGTTAAGTATCTAAGTGTATACGAGTCAGTATATGTGAACTTATATGTGTACAGTGTTAGTTTATAAGGATCAAATCTTGATCAAATAAGTTCAAAGAGGACCACTTGCCGGGGGGGGAGAGACCCCTGGACCTTCGTTCTTATACGATGGTTGTGACCCCAATTTGTTATATATTTTACTTTAATTTTATATAAATTGTTATATGCTTATTGTGATATGCATGGTGCATAGTTATGGCCTTTTGACCCATAGGTTAGTGGTTTTTGGTTTTGAAATATGGCTTGCATGTCGTGCCTTTCTATAAATTCTGATGTAACATTCTCTTGTCATCTAAATCTCCTCGAATGTAACTCGAGGTTTCTTCATGTCATGTAATAATCTATTATTATGAAGATGACAAGATGAAGGACACGATGGAAAGATGATGATGGAGAGGAGGCACATGCTTGAGGAAGATCCAAGGAAGCTACTTATTTTAAGATCTTTTACCACCTTAGATTGACCTTCAATCTTTCATTAGCTTGAAAAGATTGACAGTGGATTGGGCCATAACTGTGACATATTTTATTTTGCACTTTATTTATGCTTGTGTATGATATGATAAATAATGTGCATGTTTAATAAGATTAAAATTGGTGAGATCTAAATTTATTAATAAAATCCCTCATTAAATTATTAAGTCTAAATCAGATGCCTTCCAATGAATAACACTCATCAAGACCTTGATCAATAGATGTAGGGTTGCCAATGCAAAGTACCATATTTATCTAGGTAAGATGCGATAGGATAATTATGATATCCAAATTGTTAAAATCATTGGGCCCGACTCAACTAAGTTATCTCAATAGGATTGTAGACTTAGGGGCATAGAGTTTGGTAGGTACCATTAGATGGACTAGAAACAATTGTTGTTTACCAAACTATCCAAGAGTTATATATGATATAATTGCTAAAAGGGTTGTCTACCTAAATAATTATGTTTTAAGAGATTAGCCAAAGCTAACATAAGTCATAATGAAATATAGATCTTGGCTCACTAGAAAGATTTAATAAAAAATGCTTTCCGAATTAATAGTGAGGGCTATTAATTTGAATAAAATAGTGGGATGTATATTTTGAATGTACTATTATCAATTTCATAATATCAACTCTGCAATTTGACTTATTAATTTGGCACTTATAAATTGTAGATATCAATGGCAAACAACAATAATACAAGTAGTCTTTCACTACGATTAGTCCTTGAAAAGTACTAGCTGAGTGGAATTAATTTCCTTGTCTGGCACAGGAACTTGAGGATTGTCCTCAAACAAGAATGCAAGCTATATGTCCTTGATGGGCCCATTCCTGCAGCACTAGTTGTCACTGCACCACGTGCGGAGTATAATGCTTACAAGAAGCATCAAGATGATGCTCTGGACGTGAGTTGTCTCATGCTAGCAACCATGAATGTTGAGCTTCAGAAGCAACATGAGTTGATAGACGCTTATGAGATGATCGAGCATCTCCAGAAATTGTTCGAAGGGCATGCTCGACAAGAGAGGTATGATACAAGTAAGGCATTGTATCACTGCAAGATGAGTGAACGTGATCCAGTTAGTCCACATGTGCTAAAAATGATTGGGTATATTGAGTACCTTGATAGGTTGGATTTTCCAATCACTCCAGAGGCCCAAACTGATCTTGTTTTGCAATCTTTGAACAACAGCTACTCTCAATTTGTTATGAATTATCTAATGAATGAAATTGAGAAACCACTTACTGAGTTATTGAGCATGTTAAGAACTGCAGAGAACAACATGAAAAAGGCAGGACCCGCTCCCATAATGATGGTGCAAAAGGGGAATGCTAAGGGAATTTGGAAAGCCAAGAAGAAGATAGGATCTAAATCTGGTGCTAAACCTAATCCCAAAACCAAACAGGCTTTAAAACCAAAAGGTGGGGTGGCTAAAAAGGTGATTGTCACTTCTGTGGAAAACTTGGACACTAGAAGAGGAATTGTCATTCTTATTTGGAAGAAGTGAAGAAAAAGAAAGGAAGTGTGACTTCTGGTTCAGGTATATATGTTATAGAAGTCAACTTGTCTACTTCTACATCATGGGTATTGGATACTGGATGTGGTTCTCATATTTGTGTTAATGTGCAAGAACTTCGAAGGAGTAGGACTTTGGCAAAAGGAGAGGTTGACCTACGAGTTGGGAATGGAGCAAAAGTTGATGCACTGGCCGTAGGAACTTATCATTTATCTTTGTCCACTGGGCTAATATTAGAATTAGAGGATTGTTATTATGTGCCTGCTATAAGCAAAAACATTATTTATGTTTCTTGTTTGGACAAGAAAGGTTTTTCATTTATAATTAAGAACAATCGTTGTTCGTTTTACTTAAATGATATTTGTTATGGTGTTGCACAATTGTTTAACGGTCTTTATATTCTTGATTTAGAAATGCCTACCTATAACATAAATACAAAATGATTTAAATCAAATGATTCAAATCTGACATATCTCTGGCACTGTCGTTTGGGCCATATAAATGAGAAACGCATATCAAAACTCCATAACGATGGATTTTTGGATTCATTTGATTTTGAATCATATGAAAAATGTGAATCTTGTTTATTAGGAAAGATGACTAAAGCCCCTTTCATTGGACACGATTGAGCCAAGCTAGCGATATATTGGGACTTATACATAGTGATGTATGTGGACCCATGAGTTAGATTAGCAAGAGGTAGGTTTTATTACTTCATTACATTTACTCAACGACTTGATGAGATATGGATATGTGTATCTTATGAGACACAAATCCGAATCCTTTGAAAAGTTCAAGGAATTCAAGAATGAAGTTCAAAACCAATTTGGCAAAAGCATAAAAGCCCTTCGATCCGATCGAGGAGGTGAATACTTAAGCCAAGACTTTGATGACCTTCTAAAGGAGTGTGGTATTATATCACAGCTCACTCCACCTGGAACATCATAATGGAATGGTGTATCTGAGAGGAGAAATTGCACCTTGTTGGACATGGTACGATAATTGATGAGTCATGCAGATCTTTCAATAAGTTTATGGGGTCATACCCTAGAGATAGCTACATTCACACTTAACTATGTTCCTACAAAGATGGTTCAGAAGACACCATATGAAATGTGGACTGGGAAACGTCCTAGTATGTCGTTCATGAAGATTTGGGGTTGCGAGGCATTTATAAAACGTCTAGATTTTGACAAGCTCGGACCCAAATCTAACAAATGTAATTTTGTGGGATACCCAAAAGAAACAAAAGGGTATTATTTCTACAAACCTTCTGAGAATAAAGTGTTTGTTGCTCGAACTGGTATTTTTCTAGAAAGAGAATTTGTCTCTAAAGGAAACAGTGGTAGGAAAGTAGAACTCGAAGAAATTCGAGAACCACAAAATATCATTGAACCTGAGTTGGAACCTTAGCAAGAACCACAAGAAATTATGGAAAGTGAACCTGCTCAAATTACACAAGGAATTCGTAGATCTGGTAGGACACGCCAAGAGCCCGAGAGATATTATGGATATCTTATGACTCAAAACGGCGATGTGATGCTCATAGATCAGGATGAGCCTGTTTCCTACCAAGAAGCTATGAATGGACCAGATTCTAAGAGATGGCTTGAAGCCATGAGATCTGAAATGGACTCCATGTATACTAACCAAGTATGGACTTTGGTTGATCCACCCGAAGGGGTAAAACAAATCGGGTGCAAGTGGGTTTTCAAGAAGAAAACCGACATGGATGGCAATGTACAAACCTGCAAAGGTCGACTGGTAGCAAAAGGTTACAAACAAGTTCAAGGTGTTAACTATGATGAAACCTTCTCTCCAGTTGCAATGGTTAAATCCATCAGGATCTTACTTGGTATTGCAGCCTTTTATGATTACGAAATCTGGCATATGGATGTCAAAACTACTTTCCTTAACAAAAATCTCCTTGAGGATGTGTACATGACACAACCTGAGTGATTTGTCACTCCAAAGGATGCTGGAAAGGTATGTAAGCTGCAACGATCCATTTATGGATTGAAACAAGCCTCTCGGAGTTGGAATCTTTGATTTGATGAAGTAGTCAAAGAGTTTGGCTTTATTAAAATGAAGATGAACCTTGTGTATATAAGACTTGAATCAATTACAAATCCCTGAATCAAATTATGCTATGATTCATTCTATTCAATTACTGTATAAATATTTACATCTCAATTTGAATTCCTCTATATACCACATAGCACAACTTTATAACTCAATATGTTTTACACATCGTAAACTACTATTAAATACATTTTCTAGAACCTAAACATGGTTCAAGAGCATATATTTAAATAAATAAATAAATCTCCATCGATACTATTTAACTTTATCAATCAAGTAGCATGTAATCTTTACCGTGAGTCCTTAACCTACAAAAGTGATTATTTGCAAGGGTGATCATTTTTCATGCAGCACATAGCATATAATAACATACTCAGTTCATCCATTCATAATCAATTAATATTTACTACGCATGTTACTTCACACATAACAGGCATAAATATTTTCATCACAAGCATATCATCAAAGATCAACTTTTACATTTCATACATATCTCATATGCATTTCATATATATACATCAACATTTACATAGCATAATATAGCTCAACTAACAGTTATCGAATTCATATAACAAATAGGAACTGAAAGCCTTGCCTGATTCGTAGCTTATCAACTACGACTTAATTACTTAAATCTTATCTGCACTACGTGTATTCCTACACAGTTATATAACATGGATTCATATTCATCAGTCATACATTTCATACTCTCTTAATATAAGAACAAATATTGTTTCCTAACTTGGTTTCATTTTTACTTGAACTTAGGATAACCGTGAGACTAGCTCATTCTACTATCATATTTATCTAAACAATCGTGTTTCATAAATTGTAGTCCTTAAGGACAACATATAACCATAACTTAAGACCATGCAGTTAACAAACTGCTCTTGATCACTCTGTAGAATGGTTCGGCCACGCTGCATTTAAGCTTGGGAGTGGCGCGACCGCGCTACTCCCAGCCAGAACCAGACTTAGGCTTTTTATTGCCCAACATAATTCCTAGCATGACATGTATTCTGATACGTAGTGTAAACATACATCAAGTAGGTTCTAATATTTCTTCAAGTTCATATTTCAAATCATTTAGTTTTGAATTACATAGTTCTATGTTGAATTTTCACAATAACAAGGCTTAAGAACTTCTTTTAACAATAGTTCAATGTTTATAAGCTTTTAAACCTTATATAGGTACTAACCAGCCTTTAATACGCATGTTCACATATATCTATCCCATTTACATAGACATAGCATAGTTCATACTTTTAAAACATGCTTAAATAACTTATGTCATGCTTGACTAGTTGAGTGCACATATCATTCATGTTCAAAGGCATAAATAACTCTATAATGCTTGCTTATAAGGTCATAATGAAAGTAACACAATGCTCATCAAATTTAGTTTCTAAAACTTTTAAATTTCTCTTTAAAACACGTACTAAACTGAGCTTGACAACCTTTTATGTGAAATACATCTTGGAATTACATTCCTTATCCATCCGCGCACGTAACTAGGCCACATTCACATGTTTCCACGTTCGGAACTTAAAAGACACCAAGTTCGTCAAGTTTCATTTTCAAAACTTCAAGTTTTTCTTTCAAAACACATTAAACAAAGCTATATCAATATATTTTATACAAGGTAGCTTTAAAACTACATTTCATATCCGTTGATATGCATACATAGGGTCCAAGGTCAGAACTCAAAGGACACCAAATTCAACGACTTCCGTTTTTCAAAAACTTTAAGTTTTCTTTTAGAAAATCATGTGAAGGCATTCCATAATGAGTAAAGTAATCTTAGCTACATGACATGTCTATTATCATGCATATTTATGTTCTATCACTTATAACAACATATTTCATCGTCGGGAGCACTATACTTGCGTATGTGCTCGTTCGACGCCCTCTGATCGCCTCTTATTACGTAATAGTCACAAAGATGACTGTTTAGACCCTTCCTAATGACCTCAAATTGAAACACTTAAAGAACAAAAGTTGTAGGTCTATTCGTCCTGGTTCCGGATCAACTTGAATCACCTCAATCAGAGTTCGTATGAAAACGTTATGACCGTTTTACCAAAATAGGTCATAGCAGTCATAGTCAGCACACATGGGGCGCGGCCGCGCCCCTTTTCCTCACCATTACTGTGCACCCGCACCAATGCCCAGCCCCCAGTGCGTGCGCGTTCATGGCGAAGGCGCGCACTTGAGGCTTCGCATACATGATAATAATGAGTTTGGTCATAACTTTCTCATTTTAAGTCCAAATTAGTTGGTTTTCGATTCGTTCGACTCGTTAAACTCTTAGCTACCCATCTACAGAGTAATTATAACACTTCAAACACATTAACTAACCCTATAATGCCCGAGAAAATTAGAATTTTATGATCATTAAATTTTTATTTGATTATGTGAATTAAATGAATTTAATTGATTATTATGTGAGTAAGCTATGTGAAGGTCGTTCTATGACCTAGAATGTGCTAACGTGGTTAGTATTCTGGCTACGTGCTAGAATTATTTGTTTGGAATTTCCAAGACGAAAATAATTGTTTTCCAAGAAATTTCTGTAAAAACACTATTCATCCGTTTCTGTTCGGGGAATTATTTTTAAATTCTGAGAAACGCATGATGATAGAATATTGAGATTAGATGGAATATCTGATAATATTTTATTTATGGAAAAAGTAGTTTTCGCCTGCGGACTTAAAACCTAAGGGTTGAGTATATTGATTTTCGAGAAGGAAATAATATGCGTAGAAAGAATGGCGTTAGGGTTAATGCAAGTGTTAAACATTTATGATACTATTTAGTATCTATGTATAATACGTTGAGTAAATACGAAGTACAATACGATTATTGTACGAGTAGTATACGGAGAGAATACATGAATTGTACGTATGGGATACGATTTATATTATAGAATTAAGTTAAGACTTAATGGCTAATTCAATTGTGTTGGATTAAAATTAGCCCAATCAATTGAATGACCAAGCCCAAAGAGATTGATGGGTTAAGCCCAAGTCAAGGCCCATTTTTAAGTTAGTTAAGCCCAATTCATTAAAACCGAACCGTGGATCGAACCGGTGGGTTAACGAATGGGTAAAACCCATGGGGCAACCCATGGGATGTCACATGGAAAGAGGTGGGCCGGCCACTTGGTGTGCAAGTCAAGTTTGAGGCTTGGTCATCAATACTTGGTGACCACACATGAATAGTAAGGAGGTTTGTGGTTTAAAGTCCAAATTACCCTCCATTCTAGTTTTCTATAAATAAGAGGCTAGATTGTTTCATTTGGGAGTTTTAAAAATTTCCAACCTAGATTATTTGAGAGAGAAAGAGAGCTAGACTTACAAATCCTTCACTTTGGAAGCTTGATCTTAGAGTTTTCTAAGAGAGTTTCATAAGAGTTCTTGAGGTAATACTTCTTGTTTCTCATTTCCATCTCTTTTAGATTTTCTTTTATCTTAGAGAATCATAGAATGGGTGGTATATGTCTTGTATGAGGGATTAAAGATGACTTACCATATTTTCAATCTCTATAAGTCATGAGATTATAAGAATCATAAGGTTTAATATAGTTTTGAACCCTGAAAATATTGTTTGTTGAGATCAATTGTTTATAAATGATTGAACTCCATCAATACGTTAATATATGCATCTTGGAGTATTCCATGTGATTTGGCTTAGAGAACGCTAGTAACGAAGTTATGGCGGATTTTGCGAAAATAGACGTTAAACGTCGAAAACGTTGAATTCCGGATTAGAGGTCAAAGTTGTCGTAAGACTTGGAAACAATGTTTTTCAATGTCAACACGTGAGATAGGGTGATTAAGAGTTGTGGGTTCCAGAATCGTCGGATTCCGACTTAAAACGAAGAAAACGAGCATTGAACGCTCATTAACGTTTATGAACGTCTAGAAAATGAACTCAATAGTGAATTTTGAGTTATTGGATTCGAAAGTGTTGAATTCTTATATGAATGCGTAGTGTATGTCATTTATGACGTGTAGGCTTTTGAATGGACCAAATCGGGCTTATAACGAAGAAGTTACGGCCCCGGGAATTTCACAAAATTTTAAAAAGCCGTTAAAAATGCAGAATCGAGGTCAGCGCCGTGGCTTGACATATATAGTAAATCTAATCTACCACGCTTAACGCCAAAGACAGGTATTCTTTATCGCTAAATGGTACTGCATGCTCTTTACATCATCTCTCATGATCGCAGAGATCGAGATCGGAGTCACCATCGCTAATCTGGAATTGGCAGCCAGCCACCTAGTATCAGATAGCCGCTGCATGCATGAAGTTCAAGGTTCTTGATAGTGATTTAGGTTTTGATCTTCAATTATTCAGGGACCTAAAGGGGTAATGTGTGTACACTTTATAAGTGTATTAAAGATATTCCTATGCTACCTATACTAAGGTATATGGTGTTAAAAACTTAGGAATTGAATGCATGTTAACAAGTTAAGAACGATGAACAAAGTTGGTACTTTATCAACGATGTTCGAGTCCGGTTAATAATGTCAGTTGAGTAATGAGCCGAGACGAAGGGTAATGAGTCGAGTTGACTTTATTATTAATATTAAGTTAACTAAGACATAGAAGAGAAAGAAGTTGGTAAAACAATGTGAACATTTGTTTGTTAGCTAATTACAGTGTGCTATGTGAATATATCATGTAGATTCTGTAAAGGCTGTGGTCAGTCGATTAAGTTATTTGAAGACGCTGAAAGGCAAGTTTTCTTAACGCTTGTCTAACTTTCAAGTTAGCCAAGTTTTATGTGATTCGTTGAACTGAATTGCAAGACTTGTTTTAAAGAAAGGGTCAATGCCAGATTTTAACTCGGCTAGACTATTCGTAATATATAGATTGATTATTATTCATATCATTTTATATAGAAATGTTAACGCTATCCTATGCCAAGTAATTGGTACGGACGTGAAGGTAAGGTTTGTCTATGAACAAACAAAAGTATTTTTCATCGATTAATCGACGGGCACGCGAGTTTGCCAAAAATATTAAACGTAAATACATTTAATGAATGAGTGTTGATCAACATAGAGTACTATAGGTTGATCACCTAGAAGTGCTCGTAAGTTATGCGGATGAACGACCTTAGTGTTGTGGACTCCTTTTCAAGTATGAAAACTAAAAGTTACTATTCATGGTCTATTGACCGGTTCAGAATTCCTAATCTATTCTATACTTTGGGAATTGATGTTATGAACTGTTAAAGTATTATTGATTCATAATACTTCATAACTATTGTTCAGTTATGTCAGAATTGTTATATAATTCACGAATGTGGTATTACTATTATCCTTGATTAAACTTGCTGAGCTGTCATGCTCACTTCTTGCGTGAATTATATAACTGCAGTTAAAGATGAACGTATTGTGAATGCCAAGAGAGATAAAGGCAAAGCTAAGATGGATGCTTAGGCATTGTGTAATAGTATAGTAAGTTTTTATGTATTATACATTATGAACAATGAACGATGTAACCGGTTTATGAACCTGGGAAGGATTATACTTTGATTGTAATAAGAAGATAGTAATTACATTCATTTTGTTGTATTTCACTGGAATGATTGTATGGATGTTAGTACAGTGGAGCACCATTTGTCGGGTTGGAAGATACCCGAATTTGGGGGCGTCACAGGTTGGTATCAAAGCATTAGGTTATAAAACTTAAGGGGGGGGGGATAACCTTAGGCTAATAACCTCGTAAGGAATGTAAAGTCTGAGGAATGAAATTCAAGTCCATTGAATTAATAAGGTATTGAGATAACTTAGTATCGAAAGAATTAAAAGATGGAAATTAATCTTAAAGATATTAAATGTGATTTGTGCTTATACTATTGTGTATTATGTACTAGTCAACGTGTTATGTGTTCGTAGATGTCAACCGATAGCTTGATGTTTAGAAACGTGGAAATGATAAGTGAGGACTCAATTAATCAAGTTGAGATAGTACCAATGCCAGTGGCGGAGGTACCAATAGTTGTACTAGATGACTCAGACATTGGGGAGTACATCTCTGAGGAGGAATACTCTGAGGAGACTATGAGTTTAGCATCATACTTGAACGAGATGCTAGATGTAGAGGAGGAGATGAAGGCGACATCGGTTAATACGGTGGTGCCTACTCAGGAGCCGACACCTCCAGATGCAATGAGAGCATTGTATCTAGCTGTGTTGGATAGGAATGTGCAACTGCATACAGTAGTAGAGACACAGAATGAGGAGATAACTGCCTTATATGAGGCGAAAGAATCTGCAGAGGCAGACTTTGAGTCAGAGCACGACGAGAAAGTGCTTATGACTGATAAGGCTCATGACTATAAGGATGAGGTCCTTGAGCTACAAAAGAAACTGGTTGGGAAAGACCAGAAGATAGCTAGGATGTCATACATCCACGAATGCGCTCATGAGGATTTCAAGCTGAAAATTGATTGTTATTCTATTGAGTCAGGACAGACTCGGCATACCATAAGTCGAGATATCGTGTCGATTCTGGCAAATCAGAAATATGAGAATGTCGTTCGACAGTGTTAATAGATCATTAGATCTTTTTGTATGTAGTAGTGACGTAAAACCCTCTTTTGTATAATTTAAGGGTAGTCTTTTATAAATCCCAATTTTTGTAGAAGGCAATCGCGGGATAGTATGTAATAGCTTTTGGCTAAGGGAACATGATGTAAATAGTTTTTGACTATGAAAGCATATTAATATAATGAAGTTTTATTTAATGTGCTTGTTGTGGTATGAGTGGTTATTGTTGTTTAAGAATGATAACCGAGTAGTTAAATAGATAATAACGAAGCTTTATTTATTTAATCAGAATTATGCCGCCAAGAAGGAGACAACGTAACCAAGAGGTCGAGTCTCATAATGAGAATCAGGGGGGGTCCTAATAACCCTATGCAAGAGTTCGTTAATTTATTAACGGCTGCATTTAACCAAGTGGGGGGTGGGATTCCAGTAGCTCCTGGGGTAGCAAGAACAACTACCTTTAAGGACTTTAAAAGTGTGGGTCCTCCCGAGTTTCGAGGAATGATGGACCCGTTAGAAGCCCAGACATGGGTAAGAGAGATTGAAAAGGCGTTTGTGATAACAAACGTAGTTGAGGCGCAAAAGACTTCTTTTGTGACTTACATGATGAAGGGGGAAGCCAACTACTGGTGGGAGGCTCACCAAGGTGGGCTAGAACAGAGGCTATTACGTGGGAACAATTTAAGGTCTTCTTCGAAAACTTTTTCCCTACTAGCATGCAGGGTAGGATGGAAATTAAGTTTCTAGAACTTAAGCAGGGGGATATGACAGTTCCCCAGATGCCGCCAAGTTTAACGAATTGGCGAGATTTGCTCCACACCAGGTGGATACAGAGGAGAGAAAGGCGCGCAGGTTTGAGCAGGGCTTAAAACCCTGGCTTTATAGTAGGATATCGGTTTTTCAGAGTGCTTTCTATGGGACCATTTTGGAGAAGGCGATAATAGCTGAAGGTGGTGGTGAGGCATTGTCTTAGTACCACAAAGAGCGGAAGATTAAGAGTAAGTTAGAGGGAGGTAGTAAGGCTGAAGTCACCAGCGAAAGCGACAACTTGCCAAAGAGGAAGAATTTTAACCCTGGGAATACCGGGGTAAAGCAGGGAGATCCCAAACGGAGGACGAAAGCATGTAAGACATGCGGAAAGCCTCACATGGGAGTCTGTTTAAAGGGGAAAGCAGTATGCTATAACTGTGGGCAGGAGGGGCATTTGTCACCCAACTGTTCTAACCCTAAGAAGAACCAAGGATGTTTTGTCTGTGGGTCAATGGACCACATGGAAAGAAATTTCCCGAAGAAGGGTTTAGAGGGGAATAAGAGTTCTGGTAGTGGTAAATTAGCCATTACTGGACCAACACCATCGGTGGGTAGACCCTCAGCTCGTAAGTTTAATATGACTGTCCAAGATGCGGTTGCATCAACGGATGTGGTAGCAGGTATCATTCCGGTCAATAAGATAAATGCTTATGTGATATTTGACTCGGGTGCTACTTGTTCTTTTATAGCATGTGAATTTGCTAAGCGATTTGGTTTAATCCCTGAGAAGTTACCTTTACCTTTAGACGTTAAGGTAGCAAACGAAGAGATAATCCCCATTGAATATATTCATAAGGATTGTTGCGTAGAAATTAGAGGGAATAAGTTATTGGTAGATTTGGTACCGATAAGGTTAAAAGAATTTGATGTAATTCTTGGTATGGATTGGTTGGTTAACCATAAGGCGATTATAGATTGCCATAGGAAAAGTGTAAACCTTCGGCTTTCTAAGAAAACCAAGGTAGTGTTCTTCGGTAGTAAATCACCGAGACGCTCTTGTTGTCTGTCTATGACACAAGCTAGGAAGATGTTGAGAAAAGGGTGTGTAGGTTATCTGTGCCATGTTGTGGATATCCAAAGAGTTGGAACATCCTTGGACCAGATAACTATAGTGCAGGAGTTCGCGGATGTATTTTTGGAGGAGTTAGGTATTCCACCAAACAGGGAGGTGGAGTTTGTAATTGATCTGTTACCAAGAACAACACCAGTTTCGAGGGCACCATATCAGATGGCGCCAGTTGAGATGAAGGAGTTAATTGTTCAGTTGCTAGAACTATTAGATATAAAGTACATTCAACCGAGTGTGTCTCCTTAGGGAGCACAAGTGTTGTTTGTCAAGAAGAAGGATGGGTCATTAAGACTTTGTATCGACTATCAAGAGTTGAACAAGTTGACGATTAAGAATAGATACCCATTGCCCAGGATCGATGATCTATTTGATCAGTTGAAAGGGGCAAAGTATTTTTCTAAGATAGATTTGCGCATGGGGTATCATCAGTTAAAGGTGAGGAAGGAAGATGTACCTAAGACGGCGTTCAGAACTCGTTATGGTCATTACGAGTTTCTAGTAATGTCGTTTGGGTTGACTAATGCATCAGCCACATTTATGGATATGATGAACAGAGTGTTCAAACAGTATTTGGATAAGTTCATTGTAGTGTTCATTGATGATATTCTAGTCTATTCAAAGACGCCAGAAGATCATGCATAACATTTAAGAATAGTGTTGGAAACACTAAGGAATGAGAAGTTGTATGCAAAATTCACAAAGTGTGAATTTTGGCTCGAGAGAGTGCAGTTTCTAGGACATGTTATTGATAAGGATGGCATTTTTCGTAGATCCGGTAAAAGTAGAAGCAGTTAATGAGTGGGAGCAACCAAAAACGCCAACCGAGGTTCAGAGTTTTCTGGGGTTGGCGGGATACTATAGAAGGTTCATTCCGGACTTTTCTAAAATAGCTACTCCGTTGACAAATCTGACAAGAAAGTCGGTGAAGTATGTGTGGACTGAAAAATGTGAGAACAATTTTCAGGAGTTGAAGAAGAGGTTAAGTGAGGTACCTATATTGTCCTTACCAGACGATACAGGGAACTTTGTAGTGTATAGCGATGCTTCTCATAAAGGACTGGGTTGTGTGCTCATGTAGCATGGCAAAGTCATTGCGTCAATTGAAGGATTATGAAAAGGTCTATCTTAATCATGATTTGGAATTGGCAGCTGTAGTTTTTGCCTTAAAGATATGGAGGCATTATCTTTATGGTGAGAAGTGTGAGATATACACGGACCATAAAAGTCTGAAATATATCTTTACACGGAAGGAGTTGAACATGAGACAGATAAGGTGGTTAGAGTTAATAAAAGATTATGACTGTGATATTTTATATCATCCAAGGAAAGCAAATGTAGTAGCCGATGCGCTAAGTGGGAAGGGTAGAGAGAAACTGTCAATGCTAACAACTCAGAATGAGTTGATAACAGCGATGGCAACATGGAATTAGAAGTTAAGTTACCGGAAGAGGCGGTGGAAATGTTATTTTCCATGGAAACCCAACCGACCATAGTGGAGCGGGTTAGGGGAGTACAATCGAGCAACGAGGAATGCAAGAAGACGAAGAAGAGGGTAGAAGATGATGAGGAGACTAAGTATAACCTCGATAAGGAGGGATTACTTCATTTTGAAGGAAGAATTTGGGTTCTGAATGATCCCGAATTAAAGGAGGAAATAATGATAGGGGCTCATAGTTCGAGGTACTCGATACATCCCGGTAGTACGAAGATGTATCAAGACCTTCGTCAGAACTTTTGGCGGCCAAACATGAAGTGGGAGATAGCAGAATACGTTAGTAGGTGCTTAACTTGTCAAAAAGTTAAGGCTGAACACCAACGACCTAGCGGGTTGTTGCAACCATTAGAAATTCCAGAGTGGAAGTGGGAGCACATCACAATGGACTTTGTGGTGGGACTTCTGACAACCAGAAAAGGATACGATGCTATTTGGGTAATAGTAGATCGATTGACAAAATAGGCTCATTTTCTACCAATAGGGATCAAGTATAACTTGGATCAGTTAGCTAAGCTGTATGTCAAGGAAATTATTTCCAGACATGGAGTACCTGTTTCAATCGTATCAGATCGTGATCCACGATTCACATCGAACTTTTGGAGGAGTTTGCAAGAGCAAATGGGAACGCAATTAAGATTGAGTACGGCGTATCATCGTCAGACGGATGGTTAGAGTGAGAGGACAATTCAAACTCTAGAAGATATGTTAAGATATTGCGTTATGGATTTCAAAGGGAGTTGGGACGAATATCTACCGTTGGTGGAATTTTTGTACAACAATAGTTTTCACGCTAGTATAGGCATGCCGCCTTACGAAGCGTTATATGGAAGGAAATGCCGAACTCCATTGTGTTGGGATGCGGTGGGTGAACGTCGGATGTTGGGACTTGAGATGGTACAGCAGACGGCGGACATGGTGAAGTTAATACGTACTCAATTAGTTGCTGCTCAAGATAGGCAGAAGAAGTATGCAGATCCTCACAGAGAAAAGAGAGAATTCGATGTAGGATCCTTTGTTTTTCTAAAAGTATCGCCTTGGAAAGGGAAAATACGTTTTGGGAAGAAAGGGAAGTTAAGTCCAAGGTTTGTAGGACCTTTTGAGATTTTAAGAAGGGTAGGAGAGGTAGCTTATGAAGTAGCTTTACCTCCAGTGATGGAACGCATTCATAATGTGTTTCATGTGTCAGTGTTGCGTCCTTATAAACCGGACTATAAACATGTGATAGAATATGAATCTATCCAAATAGAGAAAGACTTGTCCTACGAGGAACTTCCAGTTCAAATTATTGATAGGAAGGAACAAGTTTTAAGAAATAAGGTAATACCTTCAGTGAAGGTGTTATGGAGAAACCACAATGCTCAAGAAGCAATGTGGGAGCTCGAGAGTAAAATGAAGGAAGATTTTCCTCAAATATTTTTATGTAATTATAAGCTAAGATTTTGGGGACAGAATCCTTATAAGGGGGAGAGAATGTAACGCCCGAGAAAATTGGATTTTTATGACAATTAAATTTTTATTTGATTATGTGAATTAAATGAATTTAATTTATTATTATGTGAGTAAGCTATGTGAAGGTCGTTCTATGACCTAGAATGTGCTAACGTGGTTAGTATTCTGGCTACGTGCTAGAATTATTTGTTTGGAATTTCCAAGATGAAAATAATTATTTTCCGAGAAATTTCTGTAAAAACACTATTCATCCGTTTCTGTTCGGGGAATTATTTTTAAATTCCGAGAAATGCGTGATGATAGAATATTGAGATTAGATGGAATATCTGATAATATTTCATTTATGGCAAATGCAGTTTTCGCCTGCGAACTTAAAACCTAAGCGTTAAGTATATTGGTTTCCGAGAAGGAAATAATATGCGTAGAAGGAATGGCGTTAGGGTTAATGCAAGTGTTAAACATTTATGATACTATTTAGTATCTATGTATAATACGTTGAGTAAATACGAAGTACAATACGATTATTGTATGAGTAGTATACGGAGAAAATACGTGAATTGTACGTATGAGATACGATTTATATTATAGAATTAAGTTAAGACTTAATGGCTAATTCAATTGTGTTGGATTAGAATTAGCCCAATCAATTGAATGACCAAGCCCAAAGAGATTGATGGGTTAAGCCCAAGTCAAGGCCCATTGTTAAGTTAGTTAAGCCCAATTCATTAAAACTGAATGGGTGGGTTACCGAATGGGTAAAACCCATGGGGCAACCCAATGGATGTCACATGGAAAGAGGTGGGCCGACCACTTGGTGTGCAAATCAAGTTTGAGGCTTGGTCACCAAGTATTTTACTTGGTGACCACACATGAATAGTAAGGAGGTTTGTGGTTTAAAGTCCAAATTATCCTCCATTCTAGTTTTCTATAAATAAGAGGCTAGATTGTTTCATTTGGGAGTTTTACAAATTTCCAACCTAGATTATTTGAGAGAGAAAGAGAGCTAGACTTACAAATCCTTCACTTTGGAAGCTTGATCTTAGACTTTTCCAAGAGAGTTTCATAAGAGTTCTTGAGGTAATACTTCTTGTTTCTCATTTCCATCTCTTTTAGATTTTCTTTTATCTTAGAGAATCATAGAATGGGTGGTATATGTCTTGTATGAGGGATTAAAGATGACTTACCATAGATTCAATCTCTATAAGTCATGAGATTATAAGAATCATAAGGTTTAATATAGTTTTGAACCATGAAAATATTGTTTGTTGAGATCAATTGTTTATAAACGATTGAACTCCATCAATACGTTAATATATGCATCTTGGTTGGTTAGGATGTAGATATAAAATCCATGGAGTATTCCATATGATTTGGCTAAGAGAATGCTAGTAACGAAGTTATGGCGGATTTCGCAGAAATAGACGTTAAACATCGAAAATGTTGAATTCCGGATTAGAGGTCAAAAGTTGCCCTAAGACTTGGAAATGATGTTTTTCAATGTCAACACGTGAGATAGGGTGATTAAGAGTTGTGGGTTTGAGAATCGTCAGATTCCAACTTAAAACAAAGAAAACGAGCATTGAACGCTCATGAACGTTTACGAACGTCTAGAAAATGAACTCAATACTGAATTTTAAGTTATTGGATTTAAAAGTGTTGAATTATTATATGAACGCGTAGAGTATGTCATTTATGACGTGTAGGCTTTTGAACAGACCAAATCGGGCTTATAACGAAGAAGTTACGGCCCCGAGAATTTCGCAAAATTTTCAAAAACTGTTGAAATCTGCAACTGAGGTCTGGCACCGCGGCGCCAGACATAGTATAAAATTGCCTCGCCTCAGCACCGACACGGGGTATTTGCTACTTCTAAATGGCGCCACAACGCCTCTGTCTCGTCTTGTCTTGGCCAAGATCTGGAGTCAACCATCGCTAAATGGAAGGTGCTTAATAGCTGGGTCTAGTATTATAGGTCATGCAGCCATGAAGTTCAAGGTTTTTGATAGTGATTTAGGTTTTGAACTTCAATTGTTCGGGGACCTAAAGGGGTAATGATTGTACACTTTATAAGTGTATTAAAGCTATTCCTATGCTACCTATACTAAGGTATATGGTGTTAAAAACTTAGGAATTGAATGCATGTTAACAAGTTAAGAACGATGAACAAAGTTGGTACTTTATCAACAATGTTCGAGTCCGGTTAATTACGTCAGTTGAGTAATGAGCCAGGACGAAGGGTAATGAGTCGATTTGACTTTATTATTAATATTAAGTTAACTAAGACATAGAAGAGAAAGAAGTTGGTAAAATAATGTGAACATTTGTTTGTTAGCTAATTACAGTGTGCTATGTGAATATATAATGTAGATTCTGTAAAGGCTGTGGTTAGTCGATTAAGTTATTTGAAGACGCTGAAAGGCAAGTTTTCTTAACGCTTGTCTAACTTTCAAGTTAGCCAAGTTTTATGTGATTCGTTGAACTGAATTACAAGACTTGTTTTAAAGAAAGGGTCGATTCCAGATTTTAACTCGGCTAGACTATTCGTAATATATAGATTGATTATTATTCATATCATTCTATATAGAAATGTTAATGCTATCCTATGCCAAGTAATTGGTACGGACGTGAAGGTAAGGTTTGTCTATGAACAAACAGAAGTATTTTTCATCGATTATTCGATGGGCGCGAGTTTGCCAAAAATATTAAACGTAAATACGTTTAATGAATGACTGTTAATCAACATAGAGTACTATAGGCTGATCACCTAGAAGTGCTCGCAAGTTATGCAGATGAACGACCTTAGTGCTGTGGACTCCTTTTCAAGTATGAAAATTGAAAGTTATTATTCATGGTCTATTGACCGTTTCAGAATTCCTAATCTATTCTATTCTTTGGGAATTGATGTTATGAACTGTTAAAGTATTATTGATTCATAATACTTTATAACTATTGTTCAGTTATGTCAGAATTATTATATAATTCACGAATGTGGTATTACTGTTATCCTTGATTAAACTTGTTGAGCTGTCATGCTCACTTCTTGCGTGAATTATATAACTACAGTTAAAGATGAACATACTGTGAATGCCAAGAGAGATAAAGGCAAAGCTAAGGTGGATGCTTAGGCATTGTGTAATAGTTTAGTAAGTTTGTATGTATTATACATTATAAACAATGAACGATGTAACCGGTTTATGAACCTGGGAAGGATTATACTTTGATTGTAATAAGAAGATAGTAATTACATTCATTTTATTGTATTTCACTGGAATGATTGTATGGATGTTAGTACAATGGAACATCATATGTCGGGTTGGAAGATACCCGAATTTTGGGGCGTCACAAACCCAAAGATTAATCCAAAACTCATATTCATACTAAAATTTTATGTTTTGAAAAGTTTAGCGAATTCATTCACTACGAATTCGTTTCTTAACCAAATTGGTTCGTTTTACTTTCGTTGTTTTCGTTTCTAACTATATTAACAGTATCTAATAACAACTCATGGATTACAACAATCCTTATCCATCGATTTTTGGACTTAAAAGTGACTATTTCATGACATTTCTAAGAAATTGCAAACTCTGGAAATCAAAAGCATATAGGTTAGAATTATTACCTCTTGATGACCTCAATTTGCTAACTATAGCTTTCTAACCCTCCAATTGCTCTCCACTCTCCAATTCAACTGACTTTCTCTATAGCAACTTCTCAAAAAAAACTCAACCAACGTAAATGAGTAGGAAGGAGCTTTAGATAAATGGAGGGATTATCTAAATCATGGCTTTGCACATTGAATTAATCCAAGGGGAGGAAGAAGAAGCCATTGGATGTTGGAGAGTTGGTTACCAACTCCACTTCCCCCATCCTTCTAGCCATCATCAGACTACAACGTAATGAAGATGAAATGAGATAGGCCTTAGCGTTTTTGCCAAACACATGAATGAGAAGTAGGGAACAATTGGACACTAAATTTGGGACAAGCCAAATAACTCAGCAACTTGTTACTCTAAGGCTTGGTTTGGTTCTTTAAATTCCTAAAATGTCATTTTAATGTATAAATGCTACTACACCAAATAAAGTTAGGGATTATTTATGTACTCACATCATATAGTCCATATACATTAGTCCACATATTTTAATCTTTAAAACATGTGTGGACTTAATTTAATTGCTCACTAATAACTTAATACCTCTTTTTACTATTTAGTTACACATTGGTATTGAAATAAATATTTTAATAACACATATTTATTTACTACCATCTTTTAGGGTACACATATAATTGTCTCATCACCTGGGATGAGATAACAAAACTTATTTAAATCAACTTTATGATTTAATTACTTTTATCATAGGTATATCATTAGTCCCAACTAAATGTCGAACCTCATGTAGCCTTAAGACATAGCTATTATATATTACTACTGTCCACATTTGCCATATTACGCATAGTAATACTTTTAATATTTTAATTGAGCTAAATATCATTCAGTTGGGTACTTCCAACCCATTCATTCATATTACCCAAAAATATTATAATGATCAATGTCAATCATTTATTCTCTTTTAATAATTTCAGTCAAACCTTTAGTCTAGTTTAACTTTAATACTCAAGACACACAAGACTCATTTATCACATTTACGAGAGTTATATAACTCAAGCTCATTATTTCTATAATAAAATATTAGGGTCTAGGCCACGTTTGGCTTTTCTCCAATTCCACATTAATATAAAGTTTAGGTCACACTTTATCAGAATGCTAAATTATTTAGCGTACTTAAATAATTACATACTTAAAGTATGCACAACCTTTACACTTAGAATAATTAATATTCACTCTATTAATTATTTAAATTATACACTATGCGTATAATTATTCGATCGTCCTAAGACAACTTTCTCAATCTTTACATCAACATCTTTCAAATATTAAACCCTTTCATATATTACCATATTATGTAATATATAAAAATACCAAAATTAATTAACATAATCATTTCATTTTCTTCATGTAAAGCACATATATTAATTCACCATCTTATATAAGGGAATTAACTCTTTTTATTTGATTTACTATCATGCCACTGCCACACAAGGCTTTATACTCAAATTATATTATAATATTACATAATATAACTTAATTAACCAATATTAATTTCCATAAATAACTTCTCATTCAATTCATGATTCGTTATCTCAATCCATTCATGGACAGTTGGAACACCTATTATTGTCCTTATTATAACATATTAGTTACTGATACACAAATCCTAAAGTTCAGATTACAAACTCATCATGAACAGTCTACAGGCCGGCGCGACCGCTCTGGTCTTAGGCTTGAGAGTGGCGCGGTCGTGCCACCCCAAGTTAGGATGCAGAAATGTTATGCTTTAATAGAAACAAAACTTAACTCGTAAATCTTTTAACATGCTCCATGCATGCTATCTCATTATACTAACCAAAATGAATCTCCAATGACTACATTCTTGAATAACTTAGAGATTAAACTTCAAGTTCAAACTCTTCGTTCTTTAATCTATACATTTAACCAAATCCCAATATTAGTCAATAAATCTCTAACCAATATTTATCTAAAGATAAATTGATTTTCTTCTCTCGTCGACAACGTACATATATACAAGTCCAAACCTAGCAGACATCGAGTCTTTAATGGTATTTAATATAGTACACTGAGTGGTTTCCCATAAACAACCAACAAATTAGTTTTCATCTCGTCTACATTGAGTTAGATCGGTTACTAATTCGTATATACCTCCGCTCTCTAAAGGAATTGTTTAGCCCATCTCCTATACAACCACCATTTAAGGGTATGGTTGCATTGCCTTAGACTTGATACATACTCATACATATACTCAAGAAATTGGTGGTTATCAATGATATTTAAGGTTACCAACTTACTATGATAAAATAATTCTATAAATTATTTATTGCCGATAGATAAATCTTATCCATCTTCTTACTAATTCATCTCTACCATTTATAACAAATATATAATAATGATATATATTTATTAAACACAACAGAACTTACTTTATGGCTCATATTACCCTATGTAACACAATACCACATACCTCGTAGCACATTTATATATTATTGTTTGAACCCATCTCATGCTTTAAGAATTTTATTTACTAAATTCTTATTTTAATATTTTTTGAAAATTTGGGTTCTTACATCCTCTCCCCCTTATAAGGATTCCGTCCTCGGAATCACCAAAACCTCCTCTACTCGATGCTATTTCGAATATTACATATTCTTTTGAATAATTTTATTCATTCTCTTTTCGGAAGTCTTATTATAACTTGCTCACTTGCATTCTACCACATTCTCCTTTCTAAGGAACACTCTACTCACTACATTCATCACACAGAAGAATAAGAGTCTTCCACGATTTTTCAATAATCGGGAAGTAGTATGAATAACCTCAGATTCTAATTTATGCTGAGGGGTCACACTAGACCGTGAACCAGTGCTTCATCACAATCCTTCGCACTACAAACTAGAGTGTATATCTATCACGAAGACTGAAAACACCCTCCACACGTACGTTAGGTGACCAACCTATTGTACCACTATGTTGGGTCGCAACGTAGTATTTTGTAACGACTACATGCGTTACGTTCGGATCCATTGTCCCCGAAAACATGTCCCCTTATAGGGTTGTTCACCTCAGCTTTTCAACATCTGAATCCTCACCAGAGCAATCTGTTTTGGCATAAATACTTAAGAACGCTTGAATTCCACCAATATTTTTCAACAGTCATCTAGCCGAATCAAATAGCTTAGACTTTTATCAACAATTCGGACACCAATCGAAATAATTTGGCCAACTTAATTGACCTTCTTCATAATTTAAAAGAAAACCAAAAATTCTTTTATGACGTTATAATATCGTACTAGATTAGTAGTACGTTTAGGATTCCACCATTATGTGACTTTGTCATACTACATCGTACCAAGATTGGTTGACGATCTTTCGATCACAACCAACACTAGGTTCAACTGCATTGAAGACTCCATCGTTTACCATTTCTACACCATACCAAATGATGTAAATGGTCAAAAATAAATTTTGAAAATTTTCAAATCATTTTGTCTTAGCCGAAACAATTAGCATAGACATATGGATAACGGTATTGTTTTTAAAACATCATTGGTTCAATCACATGATCCAAAGTTTTTTTTTGAGAAAACAGAAATGCAAACATCAGCACGAAGTCAATAAATTTTTGAAAAGCTAGCAGAGCTAGAAGATTTAAAAAATCCATGTTTCTCCATCAACTTTACTCTTTACTCCATTGCTTCATTTTAACACCATCAATGCTCACTATTCCAAAATTTCTACCTTCATAACACATATATACTTGACATAGTTCATCAAACTTACCACACTTTGGAAATTCAGGAACTTGCCATAATCATATGAGTTTAAAAACTTACCCTAGTCAGACCATAGGCGTCCATTCGCTGAGGGGTTCAAAAATATTTCATATAATTATGAGTCACGAACGTACCATAAGTATGAGTTTTAAGAACTCGCAACTTAACCTTATATTCTCTAACTATAACCTATCTATCTATTATACATATGAGAAAAGAATCACCTTCTCAACAAGTATACAACATATAGCGCGACACAGACATTTCAATGATTGTTAGTGCTAGAAACTAAGTGGTTTTTACACCAAGCATGATTCCCCGCCCACACAAGGAATCATACAACTCAGCTGCTGACATTGGTCCTCAATTGAAATCCCACCTAACTCTATCTCTGTGACAACCCAAATTTTTATAAGTTATTAAAATAGGAATTTAATAATTAAAATTCTTATTATGAGATGTTTTGAGTTTAAGTATGTATATATACGTGTTATATATTTTAAAATATGTGATTTGGTGTGAAGAGAAATATATATTCATATATTGGAAAAGTGAGGTTTAATAGTTAAGTTAGCTATTGAGGAAATTAAATGAATTTTGTAATTAATTTTAAATATTTATTGAATTAAATAAATATTTTAATTTATTTATTTATTGAAATAAATAAATAATTGATGAATTAATGGTGCATTAATTTAGTAATGAAATTGAATAATGGTAATTGTTATTTGAAAGATTTAATTTAATGAAATAATTAAATTAAACTATTTAATATTAAAGAAAATAAGTATATTAAATGAAGCGATGTTTAAGTCTAATTTATTAATTAAATTAGATATATGATTATTTATTAATCATCAGAATAAATTATAATAAAAAAATATAATTATTATAATTATTATTGTAAGCTATGAAATTGGTTATATGTGTAGCAAATAAAAACTATATAATATAATATTATTAAAATAAACTGGTGAGGGATATTTGTGTGTGGCCAAACGAAGCCTTATGGCTTTTGGCCTTTGTTTTGTTAGTGGTCGATCGTGGGAGGCCAATTATTATTTTTACTCGTCTTATTTTCCTAAGGCTAACTAACAAGGAGTGTTGGAGAAAGCAAGAGAAAAACACGTGAAAGAAAGAATTTCTCGACTCTTTGAGATTGTGCAGAGGTAGGAGAAGAATTTCTAAGCCTTAACATCATCTCTTGCTAGCAAACAATCAAAAGAATAAGGTATAACCCTAATTTTAACTTTATTTTTAGAATTTCTATTGATAATTATGTTGGATTGATACAAATACTTGTATATAAGGTGTTAGAATCTGTTAATCATTGTATATGAGTGTTGTTTGATGATTAAATATATGAAATTTTGGTTTATAAGGAGAAAAGTAAATAATAGTGTATGTTTATGAAAAATGGCTTAAGAAAGTACAAAATTTTATGTCTAATATGTGTTTTAATCTATAAATTGGTATTGGATTATGTTAGTATATGAAGAAACGAAAACGGCGTAGTTTAAATCGTGTTAATTGGTTAAGAAACGAAGCCGTGGCGATCGAATTCGCTAAATGTGTTTAAAACATGAAAATATAGCATGAACATTGAATGGGAACCCTTAAATTGATTTGTTAAAGTTTTTGAAATGTTAAAATTACTCTGTAGATGAGTAGTTCAGTGTTTCACGATTTCATAGAATTGAAAATCAACTAATTCCAACTTAAAATGAATAAGTTATGAAGATTTGAAGTTTGTACATTGAGAAAAGCATTTTCATGCGAAGCCGAGCACTGGTAGTATGTGGTATTTGTGAAAAAAGGCGCAGTCGGCGCTATCATATCTTGAATGTATGACCGCTTTGACCTATTTGGTAAAACTGGCATAACGTTTTCATACGAACTCCGATTGAGGTGATTCAAGATGATCCGGAACGAGGACGAATAGACCTATAATTTTTGTTCTTAAAGTTTTTTAATTTGAGTTTTTACGAAGGGTTAAAATAGTCATTTGTAGGACTATTATATTTTTGTCGTGGTGCTCTTGACGACAAAAGATGTTGTTCTAAGTTATATAACATTAATATTATGAAGTATAATGATGCTTAACATTAATAAATGATATATTAGATAAGTTGTATACACATACTAAGCACACACAAGAGAGACAAATCGGGCGTGTGACGAATGAACGTCGAAACGCCGTAATAAATGATAATGAACGTAAAAAGTGTTTTAAATCAAATGAAATGAACATTATAAGGTATGAAATGGGTTTAATATAAACCAATAATGATTCCTAGCAAGACTTAAACACTTGAATGAACTTCGAATATGAAATATAGTGAGCTATAAGTCAAAAGTTAACACAATAAATTTAACATTGTGTGCTAACTAATAGGAAAGATTATGAGATGTTGAGTAGAGTTTACATTACAATTGCTATGCGTTGCTATGTGACTAATAGTTAATGTGAATGATTATATAATTGTGTAGGGCACGTGAAGTGCAGATATTTGTAAGCTGTTAAACTGTTATTGGTAAACAACGATCAAGGGAAGTCTTTCAGTTCCTATTTGCTATGTGAATTAATTATTTTAAATCTTTATTACAAAGAGCATGATGTGTTATATATGTTGAATGTATGAAATGTTAAAGTCAACTTATGACTACACGTATTGAGTAAAGCATGCTGATTGAGTAAGGAACTCAATCTTTATACTTGTTATATGAACTATAACATGTATGTTATGTTAGTCCTATGTTTATGAGATATATATTGAGTATGCTATTATGTGCTACGTGATGCATGAAAACTGTTAGATTTTGCTGGGCTGTCGAGCTCAACCTTGTAAATAACCATTTTTGCAGGTTGAGGATTGAAGGTAACACTATGTGCTACTTGAATGACGTAGATCAGAAATAATACACGAAGATTAATTTTTTTTAGCTAAAGTTGTTATTTCTTTAAACCATGATTAAGATTCATGAGATGTACTAAATGTTTTATGATGTATAGTTTTATGTTGAGTTGTAAAGTTAAAGTTTGAGTTATCTGATATGCAAAGGTTATCGAGTTGAAATGTAAAATTTGATATAATAATTGTGATGAAGTGAATCATGGATTATATATGATTCAAAGACATGTAGATGATAAAGGTTTTGATTCAGGGAATTAAAGTAAGAAGATAGAAACGTTTAAATTATTCCGCATTTTATAAAGTGTAACATCAAATAAGGATGTAAAATTAGAAGGTAGATGTGTTATTAACGACCGAAGTTGAGAATTATATTGTATGAATTTTGGGGTCGTTACAGTTGGTATCAAAGATGTAGGTTATAAACCTTAGGTAGGAGTACCGTAGGCTATAACCTTAGAGAAGGAAGGTGAAGATAATGAAAGAATACGCTCAAATAGAGTTTGAACAATAAGAAGTAATTTAAGAAATTTATAAAGAAGAGATTAAAACATGCATGAGAGGATTCAAAGAAGAATCTCGAATCTGGTCTACCGCGATACTACTATCGTCAAACTATTACATCTTTTATTCACAACTCAATGAATATAACTTCACTTATTACAATTTAGAATATAAGTTCCTTCCATTTCCAGGATCTATGTATAATGACCCCAACTATTATAAGTTTCAAATATTGGTCATTTACCATTCCTGTTTTACATCATATTCGATGTTATATAAATTTGCAGAATAATTTCTTAACTTGAATCAATTACATCTCAATTACTGTATTAATTTCAAATCTTTTATTGATTTCTTAACTTGAATCAATTACAAATCTCTGAATCAAATTATGCTATGATTCATTCTATTCAATTACTGTATAAATATTTACATCTCAATTCTAATTCCTCTATATACCATATAGTACAACTTTATAACTCAATATGTTTTACACATCGTAAACTATTATCATATACATTTCCTAGAACCTAAACATGGTTCAAGAGCATATATTTAAATAAATCAATCAATCTCCATCGATACTATTGAACTTTATCAATCAAGTAGCATGTAATCTTTACCGTGAGTCCTTAACTTGCAAAAGTGGTTATTTGCAAGGGTGAGCTCAACAGTCCAGCAATTCTAACAGTTTTCATGCAGCACATAACATATAATAACATACTTAGTTCATGCATTCATAATCAATTAATATTTACTACGCATGTTACTTCACACATAATAGGCATATATATTTTCATCACAAGCATATCATCAAAGATCAACTTTCACATTTCATACATATCTCATATGCATTTCATATATATACATCAACATTTACATAGCATAATATAGCTCAACCAACAGTTATCGAATTTATATAACAAATAGGAACTGAAAGACTTGCCTGATTCGTAGTTTATCAACTACGACTTAACTGCTTAAAGCTTATCTGCACTACGTGTATTCCTACACAGTTATATAATCATGGATTTATATTCATCAGTCATACTTTTCATACTCTCTTAATATAAGAACAAATATTGTTTCTTAACTTTGTTTCATTTTTACTTGAACTTAGGATAACTATGAGACTAGCTCATTCTACTATCATATTTATCTAAAAAATTGTGTTTCATAAATTGTAGTCCTTAAGAACAATATATAACCATAACTTAAGACCATGCAGTTAACAAACTGCTCTTGGTCACTTTGAGAATAAATGGGTCATGTTGTTTGCATTTAAGCTTGGGAAGATATGCAATTGCCGCTTCTCCCAAACGAGAACTGCATTTTAGGCTTTTTATTGCCCAACATAATTCCTAGCACGACATGTATTCTGATATGTACTGTAAACATACATCAAGTAGGTTCTAATATTTCTTCAAGTTCACATTTCAAATCATTTAGTTTTGAATTACATAGTTCTATGTTGAATTTTCACAATAACAAGGCTTAAGAACTTCTTTTAACAATAGTTCAATGTTTATAAGCTTTTAAACCTTATATAGGTACTAACCAGCCTTTAATACGCATGTTCACATGTATCTATCCCATTTACATAGACATAGCATATTTCATACTTTTAAAACATTCTTAAATAACTTATGTCATGATTGACTAGTTGAGTGCACGTATCATTCATGTTCAAGGGCATAAATAACTCTATCATGCTTGCTTATAAGGTCATAATGTAAGTAACACAACGCTCATCAAAGTTAGTTTCTAAAAATTTTAAGTTTCTCTTTAAAACACGTACTAAACCGAGCTTGACAACCTTTTATGTGCAATACATCTTGGAATTACATTCATTATCCATCCACACACATAACTAGGCCACATTCACATGTTTCCAAGGTCGGAACTTAAAAGACACCAAGTTCGTCAAGTTTCATTTTCAAAACTTCAAGTTTTTCTTTCAAAACACTTTAAACCAAGCTATATCAATCTATTATATACAAGGTAACTTTAAAACTACATTTCATATCCGTTGATATGCATACATAGGGTCCAAGGTCAGAATTCAAAGGACACCAAATTCATCAACTTCTGTTTCTCAAAAACTTTAAGTTTTCTTTTAGAAAATCGCGGTCGCGCCCCATGTGTGCTGACTGTGATAGCTATGACCTATTTTGGTAAAACGGCCATAACATTTTCATACGAACTCCGATTGAGGTGATTGAAGATGATCCAGAACGAGAACGAATAGACCTACAACTTTTGTTCTTTATGTGTTTCAATTTGAGGTCGTTAGGAAGGGTCAAAACAGTCATCTTTGTGACTATTACGTAATAGGAGGCAATCGGAGGGCGTCGAACGAGCACATACGCAAGTATAGTGCTCCCGACGATGAAATATGTTGTTTTAAGTGATAAAACATAAATATACATAATAATAGACATGTCATATAACTAAGATGAGATAATAAAACTTATTTAAATCAACTTTATGATTTAATTACTTTTATCATATGTATATCATTAGTCCCAACTAAATGTCACACCTCATGTAGCCTTAAGCCATAGCTATTATATATTACTTCTGTCCACATTTCCCATATTACGCATAGTAATATTATTAATATTTTAATTGAGCTAAATATCATTTAGTTGGGTACTTTCAACCCATTCATTCATATTACCCAAAAATATTATAATGATCAATGTCAATCATTTATTCTCTTTTAATAATTTCAGTCAAACCTTTATTCTAGTTTAACTTTAATGCTCGTGCCACACAAGGCTCATTTATCACATTTACGGGAGTTATATAACTCAAGCTCATTATTTCTATAATAAAATATTATGGTCTAGGCCACGTTTGGCTTTTCTCCAATTCCACATTAATATAAAGTTTAGGTCACACTTTATCAAAATGCTAAATTATTTAGCTTACTTAAATAATTACATACTTAAAGTATGCACAACCTTTACACTTAGAATAATTAATATTCACTCTATTAATTATTTAAAATATACATTATGCGTATAATTATTCGATCGTCCTGAGACAACTTTCTCAATCTTTACATTAACATCTTTCTAATATTAAACCCTTTCATATATTACCATATTATGTAATATATAAAAATACCAAAATTAATTAACATAATCATTTCATTTTCTTCATGTAAAGCACATATATTAATTCACCATCTTATATAAGGGAATTAACTCTTTTTATTTGATTTACTATCACGCCACTGCCACACAAGGCTTTATACTCAAATTATATTATAATATTACATAATATAACTTAATTAACCAATATTAATTTCCATAAATAACTTTTCATTCAATTCATGATTCGTTATCTCAATCCATTCATGGACGGTTGGAACACCAATTATGGTCCTTATTATAACATATTAGTTACTGATACAGAAATCCTAAAGTTCAAATTACAAACTCATCATGAACAGTTTACAGGCTGGCGCGACCGCTCTGGTCTTAGGCTTGAGAGTGGCGTGGCCGCGCCACCTCAAGTTAGGACGCAGAAATGTTATGCTTTAATAGAAACAAAACTTAACTCCCAAATCTTTTAACATGCTCCATGCATGCTATCTCATTATACTAACCAAAATGAATCTCCAATGACTACATTCTTGAATAACTTAGAGATTAAACTTTAAGTTCAAACTCTTCTTTCTTTAATCTATACATTTAACCAAATCCCAATATTAGTCAATAAATCTCTAACCAATATTTATCTAAAGATAAATTGATTTTCTTCTCTCGTCGACAACGTACATATATACAAATCCAAACCTAACACATATTGAGTCTTTAATGGTATTCAATATAGTACACTGAGTGGTTTCCCACAAAGAACCAACAAATTAGTTTTCGTTTCGTCTACACTGTTTTCACAGTGAGTTAGATCGATTACTAATTCTTATATACCTCCGCTCTATGAAGGAATTGTTTAGCCCCGCTCCTATACATCCACCATTAAAGGGTACGGTTGCACTGCCCCCAAAATAGGTATACATCACCCATCCTGATTCGCCAGATACATGGTACATAAATTCAAATACAACTTAATTATACAACAGTCGTGTAAAATACGATAAAACATAGCTGAGAGTTTAAACAAGAATATTGTCATCTAGACAATATCCACATTCAATGGTGTCCTCATTACAATTATTATCACATTATTCCGTAGAATAATGAGGACTACTAAAGCCATTTATCCTAGACCATCACTCCATTTCCTGACTCGTCCCAACTATATTCTCATTTCCTGAAGAGAACAATGAAAGAAAGGGTGAGCTCAACTAGCCCAGTAAAAAATATTATGACTAAGATAATGCGAGAATAAATTATCCTTAGCCTTCAACAAAGATAACAACCGATAGAATACAATAGATAACAAGTTTTAGATCAACAATCTGCAATGAAAATAAGCAATCCATTAGAAGAGTCAAGTAGAGCATAAAATCTACTATCTTCTATGATTTAAAAAGTTTTCATCAACTTTATCGCTAAGACTCAGCTTAAAAAAAATAAACCACATCATCGAATCATCTCTGCACCACGACCAAGGATATTCATTAAATCATCAATGGTCATGACTATACCGAATAATCCCTGATCATAATCATACCAAAAGTTGTACATCAATGCACTATAGGCCAATGAGGACTTTCACCACATCATTCGTTACATTACGGTCATGATTATACCGAATAATCTCTGGTCATAATCATACCAAGTCCATCTATGCACGTAAGCCACAGATGACTTTCATCACAATATAAACATGAGGATGATGACAATAATATAAGCATTAATCAAACAAAAATAAGGATAAATATTAAAGACTTTAAATTTATCTAAATATTATCAATCACTTAATAAACTCATAATCTTATATTGTTAATATTATAACAATATTTAAATCACTTCTTAAACTTATAAACAATTTAATTTAATTGTTTACACTTTACCAAATAATGCATTTAATCATTCAAAAATGCCATACTCATAAAATTTCATCACCAATGATCAAATCAGTTATTAGAAATCTACATATACCTTATATAGGATTTCCAAGCCATAAACTCCTATTTACCAATTTTTCAACTTCACATAACATAATTAATTCATATGTTCGTAACTAAACCATTTTCATGAAAAATACCAAATCAGTCCCAAAAATTATTCTTTTCTGGGATTTAGCAGAATATAGTCCCATATTGAACATATATTTTTCTCAAAATTTTTAAAATTAATTTACTATTTTTCATATGGCCAAAACTACCGAATATTTAGATATTTATCATAAATTGTACTTTTGTCCAAAAATTCCAAAATTTACAGGGTATACTCCTGTTATATACATGTACTCCCAATAAAAATTTCACCAATTTTGGAGTTAAGCACAAGGAGTTATAAGGGTTTACTTTTAAAATAATCTTTTCTCATAAAATTCATAACTCCTAATCTATACATCCAAAAATCGCCATTTTTGGACACAATCTAGAAAACTCATCAAATTATCATTTCAATTTTTTCTAGAATTTTTGAGAGTCAGAAAAATTACGAAACTGCAAATGAATTTTCACCCACCATGCGATAATCCACGTAGACGTATCATTTCCACAATTTAATAAAGAATGAATACGAAGGATCATTCACCATGCATGCGGTAATCCACATGTAAAAGTTATTCCAAGCAGAATAATAAAGAATAGAAGAAAATGAAGAATTCACCGGGCATGCGATAGACGCAGCATGTAAAGCGTTATTCCCAATGTAATAATAAAGAATGGAATCAGGTCATGCGTAATCCGCACAGACAGGATATTCCAATAGAATAATAAAGAATGGAATAATAGAAGAATTTCACCATGTATGCAGTACTTCGCATAGACAGGTTATTCCAACAACATAATAAGGAATGGAATAACAATAGCTCTCTTCATGAATACGAAAGAAATAATACCCCTTACGAGTATTGAAAGGAAATAATTCTCTTCATGAATACGAAAGAAATAATACCCCTTACCTTAGAAAAAACTGGATACTAGAATAGTGAGGTAGCAGACTTCTCTTCTTCTTTCTCTCTATAATTTCTTTCTATAATAATTGCTCTATAACTTTAGTGAATTGGTGAGAAATGCAGGAAGAATGAGCTTCTATTTATAGGAAAATATAGTTTCGATAATTGCACATTTTGGGGCTCAAAATATTACAGTATAATACCTTTCTCTTTTCCTTCATTTTTAATTTAGTCCTGCAAGTATTATCAAACTTGCATCATCTCCCCTAATAGTAAATCATGTGAATCAATAGTAAATCATGTGAATCAATAGTACACACATGTGAACACATAGTTATAAACATGTGAATTAATAGCAATTAATTTCTCATTTATCCGGTTAATTACCCGATTGGTCAATATAACCTCCAGACATCAATTATTATCGAAATAAATGTCGATTTTCACTAACACTAATAATTCAAACACAATGGAACTATCAATTTTATCATTAATCAACCCGAAATTATTCATCATTAATATTATAATTCACAATATTTAACAAACCGTGTCGTTCTCCTGTGAAAGAGGAGCTTTCAATAAGGATTTCTCCTATTAAGCGCGCAATTAGGTGACCAAATCTCTCATCGATGTAACTTCTAGACATTGTCAATATTGCAAATAATAATATGAATGACTTTGTCATCTCAATTATTGATTTAATAATATAACATATTATACAGATGATACTGTGACAATAATTGAATCAATAATATGAGAGATATGATGCAGTAATTATTGTAGCAATAATTGAGTATAACTGAGTGACTTTTCACGTAAACATCAATAATCAATACCGTGTGCTACTATGCAACCACGCGTATTACTGTACTTTTACTACCGGGTAGTTCAACAGTTTTAACGGTAACACTTTCGTCGTTATAAAAAGATAATTCTGTCATTTTTTACTACAACAATACTTCCGTTGTGGGGTCCACCAATGATTATGTCGTCGTACGGATATTCCCCGATAAAAAGAATATTCCTCGACCAAACGAATATTTTATAACAACTTGCATACTCTGCAAAAATTTTCACATAGCACTCTTAACTTTAACCTTTTATCAATTTAACCATTTACGAAATAACATAATAATTATAGGAAAATTGAATACTTTCATTTAAAAAAATTCGGGGTCTTATATGATACATACTCATACATATTGTAATAACCCAATATTTTTAATAAGAAATTTTGGGATTTTTTTTATATATATATATAAAGGTGAAAATATTTGCAAAGTAAAGTATATGTATCTATATGATAAATAAATTTATTAGATATACATAATTTCTTTTTAGACTTATTAATCATTATAGAATATATTCTTATAATAAAATAATTTTGTAATAAAAATATTTATTATTTATTTTCCATGAAAATATGATTATGGTATATATG
Source organism: Panax ginseng (assembly GCA_020205605.1). Lineage (NCBI taxonomy): Eukaryota > Viridiplantae > Streptophyta > Magnoliopsida > Apiales > Araliaceae > Panax > Panax ginseng. The sequence goes on from CM035132.1 coordinate 81,877,128, forward strand.
ATATGATTATTATGATTATTATGATATGTATTTTATTATATTGGTTAGGTTAGTTATTTTAACTTAATTAATGATGGTATATATGAAAGTTATGTCAGATATGAATTTAAAACCCTAAGTTTGGATTTTGAATAAGGAATGAGAATAATAATATAATATTAATTATATTTCAGTAATATAAACATGCCTGATATGTGTAATGTTAATGTGTGGAACAGTTATAGTAAAATAGTACAAAACCCTAGCATTATTGATAAACTATAGTATAGAGTCAACTATGACTGAAAGGTTTGTTAAGATTGTGTGTTATGTAATTAATGACCATTATTATGTTTACTGTTAATTAGGTAAACCCTAATTAATATCTAGAAATCCTAATTTCTAAATTAGAACCCTAATTACTAAGTTATAAACCCTAAGTATTAATTTAGCAAGGTTAATGGTAATTAATAGCTAATTTACAAAACCTAAGTGATTAGGAAACCTAGTGTGAGGAACCCCAATCAACATTTTTAGAAACTAAGATTTCCATTTTTGCCCTTAATACACAATCCCAGATTTAGAGCTTATGGAACCTTAGGGTTAAACCCTAAGGGTTAGAAATGAATTGACAACTTTGCCACAAAAAGTAAGCACCAAAATGACATAATTGCCCATGTTATTATTTTAATGAGATGGAGTGTAGATCTAACCCTAGTAAGGAGCTGGTGACCAACTCTAGCTAGCCATGTGGTCTAGAAGTAAGCTTTAATCATTCAATCTCAGCCATCTTGCATCACAAGTACACTAGATTCAAGTATTATATATAGATTATGAGAGAGAGAATGTCATATTCAAGCCTCATTTGATCATAACACTCAACCAAAACCCTCTCAACTTCAAACATCTGAAATTTTCTTGCTAGACCAGTCACTAATCAAGCCCCACAAACACTTGTAGCAGATCAGAAGCATTAGATCAAGATTTGGTTCATAGAAAGGTATAAAAACCATAAACTTAGAAATTTATGTGATTCATGTTATTTGTTGTTGTTTATTATTTAAAGTTATGTTAGAAAACAACTACAACCTATTCTGAGTCGCCAAATACATGGTACAGAAAACAACTACAACTTTATTACTACAATTATCGTGTAAAATACAATAACACATATGTTGTGAGTTTTGATACAAATATATACCAACTCTGACTCATGTCCCAACCTTGGATAACACGTCAAAATGGCACCTTACATAAAGGTACAGTCAACAACTGTTTTAGAAATTAAAATCTTTGGAAAGTGCTGAAGGAAACCTTCGTACATGGGAGGCCATGCGTCTAGGTTATGATAGATATCATATGCCCATAGAATTATCCTTGGTTGACCCAATAGACCCCAAAGAAAAACGAGAAGATTACTATCATGTTCTTTCCAATGGTGTGTCTTCTCTTAACATATAACTATCTCCACTGTCTGCAATTGTAAATTATATTTCAACCAAACTCCAAGATCATATAGGTAGTGCTCGTAGATATACTCAGCAAGTGGATGTGTACAACTCTGTCTTATGATAACACGAGGTTGTATGTCATTAGACATCTTGTATGATACTGGCAAAACACTCTTCCAAAGTTGGGTTCACTTCACCCTATTCGGTTTACCAAAATTAAATATCAAATGACGTATACAATACGACACACTTATCTAAAGTTCTCAATAAAATTATTTTCATACTATTTAGGGAGAACCTCAACAGCTATAGACCACCATTCTATTCCCCTGTTATCCCCGCTCGACCCGACAACACTCTTATTACCTAAAAGGAATTGTGAAGCAAAAGGGTGAGCACAACTAGCCCAGTAAAGGATATCATGACTAAAGATATCATCGTGATTTCTCCATTGCTCATCTCCTATATTTCAGATATCATTCTAGAATACAACTTCAAAACAAGGGTTAATTGAACAAATTAACATATCACATAATATCCCGATATTATGACTGACCAAAAAATAAGCTTAGGTAGGACACCCTAGCGAAGGATTTACTCATCTCTCCCCTCCTAGTTCTATTCCCCGATCTCCGCCAGAGATCATATCCCTAAGCTCTGATACCAAATGTAACTCGTGTCCCAACTGTGGACAACGACTCACGATGGTACCTATCGGTTTACACCATCAGAGAATGGCATCCCCCATCGAGAGTCCGGCGCTTTGCATCCACACAAGGAAGTCACCAGCGAGAGGCTCGGGGCTCTTTACTTATAGCTCTGATACCAACTGTGACTCATGTCCCAACTTTGGATAGCACGTCACAATGGCACCTTACATAAAGGTACAATCAACAACTGTTTTAGAAATTAAAATCTTTGGAAAATGCTGAAAGAAATCTTCGTACATGGGAGGCCATGCGTTTAGGTTATGATAGATATCATATGCCCATAAAATTATCCTTGGTTGACCCAATAGACCCCAAAGAAAAATGAGAAGATTACTATCATGTTCTTTCCAATGGTGAGTCTTCTCTTGACATATAACTATCTCCACAGTCTGCAATTGAAAATTATATTTCAACCAAACTCCAAGATCATATAGGTAGTGCTCGTAGATATACTCAGCAAGTGGATGTGCACAACTCTCTCTTATGATAACACGAGGTTGTATGTCATTAGACATCTTGTATGATAGTGGCAAAACACTCTTCAAAAGTTGGGTTCACTTCACCTTATTCGGTTTACCAAAATTAAATATCAAATGACGTATACAATACGACACACTTATCTAAAGTTCTCAATAAAATTATTTCCATACTAAGGGAGAACCTCAACAGCTATAGACCACCATTCTATTCCCCTGTTATCCCCGGCTTCGATCTTTAAGAACTCTTCTTCTTACACGAAAAAGGAATTGTGAAGCAAAAAGGTGAGCACAACTAGCCCAGTAAAGGATATCATGACTAAAGATAATTAAATTATCAATAGCCTTCGTCAGTAATAAATTAGAGATTTAGAACATATGGTAGATGATAAAACTTTTCAACCATAATTGCAGCGGAACGAGCAATCCATTAGAAGAGTCAAATAGACTATAAAGTCTATTATCTTCTCCATGTTAAAAGTCCACCAACATTTTTTTATCCCTGTAACATAAATCAACAGTTCCTGTCCACATTCATGTGAATAACTCATAATCATATTTGCGGTTCTAAATTCCTCTTCTCATCCAGGACAAAGATAATTTTTATCACCTGTCTTTACCTGAAACATCAAAGATCATGGTTATACCAAATCACAGTTCTTGTTCATAATCATAAATTCATCTTTTCACTACGGGCCAAAGATATCCATTAACAGTTCATCTTTGCACTACATGCCAAAAATATTCAGCAACAGGTCATCTTTGCACTACGGGCGAAAGATATTCATCAATAGTTCATCTTTGCATTACTGGCCAAAGATATTCAATAATAGGTCATCTTTGCACTACGAGCCAAAGATATTCAATAATAGGTCATCTTTGCACAACGGGCCAAAGATATTCAATAATAGGTCATTTTTGCACTACGGGCCAAAGATATTAATATCTCAAAGAAATATATAATCATTTCAGAATTTATATAAACAATAATTATAACCATGTTGATCAATTCACCTTTGCACTTAAGCTAAAAATATTCAATTGTAAATTTAATGGTCATGATCATACCAGTCAACGATTTAACTTTGCACTACTGGCCAAAGAGAACCCATAATCATGATCATACCAATAATCTACCCATCTTTACACTCAAGTCAAAGAGAAATTTCTTCACCAGAATTATAAAAATGTTATATATGATAATAAAAACAATATCAAAACATGGATTTAATTTCAAGAGTAAGATTCATAAATCAATGATAATTTGGTCAGAAAAAGAAACCAATTTCATCGTGAATAGTACCCCATGAATAGTACCTCGTGAATAGTAATCCCGACACAAAAAGATAAACTTTCACAATAAAATCCATATCAATATTTATAACACTTTAATCCAAATGTTATAAATCACTTAATAATCTCATAATCTAATATTATTAATATTACAATAATATTTTAATCATTTCTTAAACTTATAAACAATTCATTTAAATTGTTTACACTTTATTAATTAATGCATTTAATCATCCTAAAATGCCAAACTCATAAGATTTTATCACCAATAACCAAAACCCTCATCAAAAATCTGCATATACCTCATATATGATTCTCAAGCCATAAAATCCTATTTTCCAATATTGTTACTTCACATAACATATTTAATTCATTTACTCATAACTAGTCCATTTTCAGGAAAAATACCAAATCAATACAAACAAATTTTCTTTTCTGGGATTTAGCAGAATATAGTCCCATATTGAACATATATTTTTCTCAGAATTTTTAAAATTAATTTACTATTTTTCATATGGCCAAAACTGCCGAATATTTAGATATTTATCATAAATTGTACTTTTATCTAAAAATTCCGAAATTTATAGGGTATACTGATATTATATAGATGTACCCCCAATAAAAATTTCATGAATTTTGGAGTTAACCACAAGGAGTTATAAGGGTTTACTTTTAAAATAGTATTTTCCCATAAAATTCATAACTCCTAATCTATACATCCAAAAATCGCCATTTTTGGACACAATCTAGAAAACTCATCAAATTATCATTTCAAATTTTTCTAGAATTTTTGAAGTTCAGAAAAATTACGAAACATCAAACACATAATAACCCTTAAAATCCCTTACCTCAAAAGAGCAGTATTTCTGACTGGAATATCGGATGTAAAGCCGAAGAAAACTTGCACTGAATAGCAACTCTCAAAGTATCTAAATACTCACAAAAATATACTCGATAATATAGAGAGAAAGAAAACTTGATTCTGGTGTGATTTTCAATTCTAACTTAAGCGTCTATTTATAGAAAAATGCTAGAACGCCAAAGGAGACTAAAATAATAAAATAATATTATTATTTTATTTTCCTAAACCTACCAAAACCAACCAAGACCAGCCATCACCCTTGAACAAAAATTCTAGCACATGTTTTCAACACCAACCAAAAATGGGTCCTACCCAATTTTAATAAAAAATATTTTATTTTCTGAAACTTCAGTAATTCAAAATAAATAGCCCTTTTATCAGAAAAATATGAATTTTATGTCCATTCCACACGAAATCAAATTCTCTACAACTTTGTAGCTTTAAGTTTTTCCAAATTCCAGACAGAAAATATCTGAAACCCACAAACGGATGATTTTCAACACTCCTTAAAATTCATAACAAACCATGCGTTAATTTTTAACGGTTCAAAATTTGTGGACATATACTTGACTAATATATGTATAACATATCCAAAAAACACAACGATCCAACGGTCGGATTAAAATTATAACTCACGCAATAGGGCTTTAAGAACACCAATTTGATATTTTAATACCTCCAATCTGATAAAATACTGATAAAATACCTCAACATTAATTCCTTCATTTATAACCACATAAATAAATTCATCATTTATATCCGCATCAAATAAATATTTCCTTATCATATAAATCAATAATCAATTATTCACAAATAATATTACAGAATCACAATAATGACAACTAGACAGTTCCTAGGAAAGAAGGGGCTTTCCGATAAGGATTTCTCCTTAATGGCACGCAATTAGATGACCAAACCTCTCATTGACAGAACTTTTTAGACATTGCCAATGATGCTATCTAATAATATTATTCCAATAATATGAATTATTGATCTGATAATGGGAAATACTGTGCAGTGACAATTATTGAAACAAAAATAATATAAAATATCAACACAACAATTATTGAATCAATAAAATAAAATATTGAACAGTAATTACTATAATAATTATTGAGTAGTGTCTTCTTACGTAAGAATCAATAATTCAAAAATACTGTGCAACCACGCGTATTACTGTATTTTAACCACCAGGTATTCCAACAGTGTTAACGGTGACAATTACGCCGTTTATTTATAAAACTCAAACTTGTCGTTTTCTTCATCCGACAGTTATTCTGTTATGGGGCCCACAAATGGCTGCGCCGTCGTACGAATATTCTCCGACAACAAGAATATTCCACGACCAAACGAATACTCCCCAACAGAAATGAGTATTTTATAACCACTTGCGTATTTTGAAAATTTTATATATATCACCCTTAACTTTAACTTTTTTTTTATCAATTTAACCATTTACTAAATAGAAAAATTGAATACTTTTATTTCATAAAATTCGGGGTCTTACATCTGGGTTGTTATAACTCAGATCCATAACACTTAGATGCTCGAAATTGATGTTTTTAGAATTTTGGAGAAATTAGAAACTGTGGTCTGACAATGAATGTCAGAGCCTCTAGATCTTTCTGTGTTAAGTGTTATGTGTGTTTTATGTTATGGATATGTTCTTTGTCATGTGGTCTATGATCTAGAACTTGAATCAGGGTCAGATCTACCATATATTGAAAGTTATTGATGGTTAAAGGTCGTTGACCGACCATGACCGAATGAATTCTGGGTAAACCAGAAACTTGTTTTCAGCGTCTGACAATGTTTTGGAAGGCATAAATCTGTCAGCTTGTAAGTGATATGGTGATGTTATAATATCTATTGTGTAGCTTGTAATATGTTCTTCATAACTGTGTCTTTAGATCCTTTAAACAAACAACCGGTAGAATTTAGTGGATGGTCAAAGTGACTGAGATGATCACGAAAAACCATTTTCTGGAATTTCCAGAAATGGGATGAACAGCCTCTCTGACCATGTTTGACCATACCGAATCTGGAGAATTAGATGTTGTTAAACTGATATGTTGTTATGAAACTGTTATATGACATGAGTACTAGCGATTTAGACCTTAATAACATCATTATGATGACTAGATCATGGAGAGAATCGAGCCACAAAGTAAGCAGTCGAAGCTATCTAGGTTTCTAGGTAACCGAGAAAGCCCAGAAGCTTCTGACAGCTACTTTGGGGCTTTGAATCTTGCTGGATTGTTAAGTTATGGCTCTGGTGATGTTTGATAATTGTAGTCCTACATGTATACTAAAAGATCAATGTTTTATCTTGCCTTGAAACATCATAGAATAAAAGTTATCACTGGTCAAAGTATTTCACTCGTTAACTGCAATGAATTTCTGGGTTGCATGATGAACGCGAAGAACACCTATAATGACAGTTCGTCACGCTATGTATAGACGATCTTTAAATACAGTTACTTTATAAAATAATTATTTTTATTAAATAATTAGTAATAAATAGTTTTTAATTATGAAAAATACAAAATAAATTCCTAAAATTTATTTTATAATCCGAAAAATAGTTTTTAATAATTTTTAATATATTTCATAAATATTTAATATTTTTGGAATATTAAAGGTATTTAATTATTATATTAAACAAATTATTTAAAAATGATTTTAATACTTGAAAAATCATTTAAAATTATATTATGTTATAAGAAAATATTTTAAGTTATTTTTAATGACTTTTAATATATTGTGATGAAATTTCGTTAATAAAATAATATTAATGATAATTAAGTTATTTACTAAATGTATTAAATAAATTATGAAAAATAGAATTAATAATTTAAAAATCATATAAAATGATTTATATGTTATAAAAATATTTTAAGTTATAAAATATAACTTTTGATATTTTGACATGAAAAATATTAATATTTTAATAATAATGATATTAGATTTATTTAATCATTATATTAAATAAATTAGTTCAAAAATGATTTTAATATTATAAAAATCAAAGTTATACTTCATGACTTTTAATATTTGGATAAATAGTACATTAGTATTTTAATATTAATGGTAATTATTTAAAATGATTTTAAATGTTTTAAAAATCATTTAAGGGTAATATAAATGTTTTTAAAATATTTTGAGTTATTATAAATAACTTTAATATTTTGGCAATGGTTTCATTAATAGTTTAATATTAATTAAATATTAATGATAATAGAATTATTTGATATTTAAAACATTTTATAATGATTCCGGTGTTTCAAAATTCATGATAAATTATAATAAATATTTAAAAATAATTATAAGTCATTTAATAATAATCTGACCGATGTTTAAATTATATTGAACTACTGGATAGAGTCTTAGACTCGATAATTACCCGATAAAGCTGTCGGAACACCGACATGTTTCAAAAATTGTTCTGGAGTTAGATATTTTGACTGTATTAATGTTTGTTTGTGATTTAATGACTATTAAATATGTGTGACAAGGTGATTAGGTTATGTGTTGACTGCAATAAGCAGTGCTATGTGTTATAGTATGTTATTCTAATTAATGATAGGTTTCGGTATAAAAGATAAAACTAAGTTTTTTTATAAAGTAAAAAGTAGCATCGAGTAAGTATCCTACCTTTGCATTTCCTTTATGCAATGGACAGAAGTAAGAGAGTTTCAGAATTATATTATTATTGTACCAGATTATTAACCCTATTGTTATATATGTTATATCCGATCATTAATTATCAACATGGTATTATATGGTAATTCAGATATATATATTATGTTCGTTAATTTCTAAATATGGTTATTCAAGTGTCCCCACTTGGATAATAATTATATTTAATCACATGTTGATATATATATATATATATATATATATATATATATACACCTCTAAGCTATTTGATCAGCTAGAAACAGATTTAGAAATATTGTTGAATATGATAAAACCTTTTTGTATCCGATCAAATTGTTTTGATTTGGATTCCCGACTATGTATGAACATCCCGAACATGGGAAAACTTTTATGCGCCCAAGGCGAACAGAGTGAACGATAATATCGTTCTTGCATGTAGTATTGATCAATACAGGGCACATTGGGCAGATCACCCTTGTGTCCGTAAGTTATGACGGTTTGCAGATGAAGTTCTGCTAAACCTTAGCAAAAATAAAAAACAATGTTCATAGTATGTCACCTTAACCTTATTTATAGTCAGTACGTAGTTTCAGAAATTTGATAGAGAGTGGTTATGTTATTATTATCAGTTCATATTACTTCACAACTTATGAAAATTCATTGCCACCTTGCAACCTTAGATACATTGAATCAAAAAAAAAATAAACTTATAAGTTAAGTAAAGTAACTTACCTTACTTTCCAAAGCAACATAGACTCTCTCTCTCTCTATAATTTTTAAAATCTAGAGTGAGAAGGAGTGAGAAACAAAGTTATGATCACCACTTAGCTCTTCAAGAACAGCAACAAGGATCAAAAATTAAAGATCAAAGCTAGAAAGGTATAAAACCCTAAAACTTAAAAATCATGTGATTTATTGTTATATGTTGTTGTTAGATGGTTAAAGTTGTGTTATGGGATGTTATTTAGTGATCCAAGATGTAACATCAAGGATCCATAACATCTAGATGCTAGAAATCAAGTTTTTAGAACTGATCAAGAACCCTAAAAATATTGCTTGACAGCCATATGTCAGGGCTCATAGATCTCAATCTGTTAATGATGTGTTGTGTTTTAAGTTATAGACTTGTTCTCTGTCATGAGGAGAGTAAACTGAAAGTGGAATCACATCCATACCAAGTCTAGATCTCAAGATATAGGTGGTCAAACATGGGTGACCAACCATGGGAGACTGAATCTGGGCAGCCCAGATTTGCCCAGAATGGTCTGACAAGCTTTTGCAGGCCATGAATCTTGTTGTTGTTTGTTAGTTTGGCCAAGTTGTTGTTGTTATGTTGTAGACTGGTATGTCAACTACACATATAAGTCATTAGAACACCTATAACTATTAGAGGATCAAAGATAATCGAGGTCAAACCTGCGTTGACCAAATGCCTGGACGAAATTTGGAAAACCCAGAAATAGTCAAGAATAGCTCCTGACATCACTTTGCCCGCCTTAATCTCTCACCTGTGATGTTGTTTGACTGATTTAGTGTTATGTAGTTGTTCCTTGTCATGAGTACTACATGTATGGACCAAGAAAACACTTAACTGATGAACAGAACCTAGAGAAAATTGAGCCACAAAGTTGTCCCTCGAAACTGACTGGGTTTCCGGGAAACCCAAAAAACCCAACAAGCCTCTGACAGGAACTTTGTAAGCTTAGATCTTGCAACTGTGATGCTTAATGACTTAGATGATGATATATACTTGTAGTATTACATAAATACTACAAGATCAATGTCATAGAAAACCCAGAAATCAACTAGAACATGGAATTTAAATCGGTCAAACCACCTACCTTAGCTTCTGACATGTGTTTCTGGGTTTTGGCCAAGAACACCTATAGCGACGGCTTTCTCGCTATAGGCCCCTTTAGCGACACTTAATTTTGGAAAATGAATTATTTTATTAAAAAATTAGGGAAAAATAGTTTTTAATTATTAAAATTACATAATAAATTACTAAAAATTATTTTAAAGCCTAGAAATTAGTTTTTAATTATTTTGAGTACATTCCATAAATATTTAATATTTTTGGAATATCAATGGTATTTAATTTATTTAATTATAATATTAAATAAATTATTTAAAAATAATTTTAATACTTGAAAAAAACATGAAAAAATATATTATGTATAAAAAATATTTTAGGTTATTTCTAATAACTTTTGATATTTTGTGATGAATTTCATTAATAAATTCATATTAATGGTGATTAATTTATTTAATGAATATATTAAATAAATTATGAAAATATAGAATTAATGCTTTTAAAAATCATATAAAATGATTTAAGGGTTAGAAAAATATTTTGAGTTATAAAATATAACTTTTGATATTTTGTCATGAAAATATTAATATTTTAATATTAATAGCAATTATCGAATAATGAATTTAATTGTTTAAAAATCATATAAATATGATTTTAAGGTATTAAAAATACTTTGATATATTATAAATATATTATAATATTATGTTATGATTTTCATTAATATTTAATATTAAATAAATATTAATGATAAGAGAATAATGTGGTATTTATATAATATAAATACGATATAAATGATTGAAAAACATGATAAATGGTAATAATTATCTGAAAATTATTACAAGCCTATAAAAATTATTTTGACTGATAATAAAATTATCTAAGATAATTGTTAAAGTGTTAGGCAAAGTTTAATTGAACTTAAACTCGATATTTATCCGACTAAGCTGTCGCGATGTCAGAATTGTGTCGAACTCGACTCGGACTGTAAAATTTTGACTTGAGGTTAAGTCTTATGTGTGTTATAGACTGATAGAGTTATGTGTTTAGGTTATTCTATGTATATATATATAATACTATTATATTGTGATGATATTATTCTAATTTGTATATCGATATTATTTATATATTAGGTCTTCAGATAAAGCTTAATAAATTGCGTAACAGTAATCGACCGAACATGCAAGTTTTCCTTAAACTCGACCTCAAGTTGTTTCATTCAAATATGCTTGTGGTTAATCATATCTGATTGCCATGTCTAAGAATTATTAAATTGCACTATGTGCCTACTGCATGTATCAAGTATGAAAGGCTGATCACCTTCATTACCATTCGGTCCAGATATATTTGATATGTCCATGTTTAATGTTCGTTCAATCATAAAATTTGTTCATGCTAATTCACAACTATATTGTTGAATTATAGCCAACTTATTATTCAAATTCTTTCAATCATGATATATCCTCAAATAAACTCATACTTGCTGGGCAAACTTATGCTCACCCTTGCTATATCATGATAAACATTGCAGATTAAGGCGAATACGTCAGATACAAGGAAAGGTCAAAGACAAGTCCAGCTTTAGTTTACATGTGCAGATAAAGTTTGTAATAGTATTGTATAATAATAACTTTGTATGTTAGATAGAATATTGATTCAGGTATTATGTGAAGGTTTTCGACCTTGGGGTAATGTGTTAAGTGTATTGTATAAACAATTTATGTTTATATCTTCCACAATAGTTATAGTATTAGTATACTAGATCTGTGGTGATTTAGGACCCGAATTTGGGGATGTCACACTTTTGACATAAGCTGGACAACCCCAAGTCTTAACATGCTTAAGATTTTGTTTCCTCCATATCCATAACTCATATAGGGTCTTAGGGATAAATTTGGTAGGCACCTTGTTAAGTAGGTATGAAGCCGATTCTAGGGCATATCCCCAGAAAAAAACTGGAAGATCAATAAAGCTTATCATCAATCAAACCATGTCCAACAATGTTTAATTTCTCCTTTTAGATAAACCATTAAGCTATGGCGTTCCTGGAGGAGTTCATTATAAGATTATACCATTTTCTTTGAGTCAACTAAGAAACTCATCGTTCAAGTATTCACCACCTCCATCTGATCGAATAATCTTAATAATTTTGCTAGTTTGTTTTTCTACTTCACTTCTGAACTCTTTGAACCTTTCAAATGATTCAGAGTTGTATTTCATTAAATACACATATCAAAATCTCGAGTGATCATCAGCGAATGTAATAAAATAAGAATACCCTCCTTGTGCAATCGTTGTCATAGGTCCACATACATCTGTGTGTACCAACGCTAATAACTCTGTAACTCTTTCTCCTTTTTCACTAAAAGAAGATTTAGTCATCTTTCTCATGAGACAAGATTCACAAGTTGGATATGATTCATAATCCGATAGCTCTAAGAGCCTATCTTTATTCAACTTGGATAATCTTGTTTCATTAATATGACCAAGTCTATAGTGTCACATATAGGTATAATTAACATCATCTCTTTTCCTTTTCTTAGTTTGTTCAATTTTAAGTATATTTTCATACAAGTCAAGTATGTACAGTCCATTTCGCAAATTACCAACACCATATAAAATATTATTATTATAAATAGAACAACTGTTGTTCTTTATTATAATGTCAAAACCATTCATATCTAATATAGTAATCAAAATAAAGTTTATTATGATATTCGGAACAAAATAACAATTATTTAAATTAATGAACTTGCTCGTAGGAAGTGCTAAACAATAAGTCCCTACAGCTAATGCAACAACCTTTGCTCTATTTCCCACTCGTAATACGACCTCATCCTTGTTCAGCTTTCTACTTCTGACCAGTCCCTACATATTATTACATATGTGAGAACCACAGCCGGTATCCAATACCCAAGTAGATTTTTGACTTTCTGAAAAATTCATTTCAATCATAAATAAACTTTGATTAGGATTCGAAGCTTCTCTAACCTTATTCTGCTTTTGTTCTGCAAGATAATCCTCGCAGTTCCTCTTCTAGTGACACGACTTGTTGCAATAGAAGCAAATTCCTTTGCTAGCTGGATCAGGTTTCTTTTGATCATTCACTTTTACCTTACCCTTAGCCTTGGATTTCTTCTTTTCAGAAGATACCTTGGGTATCTTCCTTTTCTTGGAAGAATCATCCACTATTAAGACATGGTCCTTCTTGGATGGGAAGTGACCTTCAGCTGTTTTTAATATTTCAAGTAATTCAGGCAAGCTAACATCTAACTTATTCATGTGAAAATTCACAAAAAATTGTGAGAAGGTGTCAAGGAGTGACTACAAGACTAAATCTTGACTCAAATCCCCATCCATGATGAACCCAAGCTATCCAAGATGTTCAATAAGATTGATCACCTTTAAATATGAGTCTCAACAGTAGTTCCCTCGGTCATCCGAGATCTGAAGAGCTCCTTAGATATCTCATATCTAGCAGTTCTAATTTGCTCACCATACAACTCTTGCAGGTGTAACATTATAATAGGAGCATATGTAGTTTAATGTTGATGCTAAAGCTCATTACTCATGGATGCGAGAATGATGCATTGAGCCATAGATGCGTCATCTTGCCACTTTCTGAAAGTAGCAATCTATTCCTTAGAGGCTATTTCTGCAACATTTAAAGGGACAAGAAAATTTAGGATATATGAAATCTTTTTAGCAATGAGAACTATTCTCAGATTCCTTAACCAGTCCGTGTAATTCGGTCCGGTTAGTTTGTTAGCATCAAGTATGCTACATAGTGAAATTAGTGAGCGTGACATCTTCAAATTTCTTCATGTGAAAAACAACATTTTTAGCAAACATTCATTTAATTAATTCATTTTACCAAAATAAATTAGGTCTTATTTTATATCTCCCACTATTTTCTTCAAACTATATTACCCTCATATATATAGTTTGGCAAAATCTAATTAATGTTTTTTCTAGTGAGAATAAGGATCCCATTTCAAATATATATAGCTTTGTGGTGACACAACAAACTATATATAAATAAATAGGTAGACAACTCCTTTGTCAATTACATCATCATGTAACTCCTTATCTTTTGCCTCTTAGATTATTTTGATCAAGTGGTGACACATCCGAATCAAAATTATCTAAGTTAAGTCCAACTTAGCACTTCCAATTATTCAAAAAAGAAAAATATTATCCTTGTGGTGACACAACAAAACAATATTGTTAGATTTTCTTTACAAGCATCAAATGTGATGAATTAACATCTTAAATATTTAATACTTGCTTTGTGGTGACACAATAAACTCATATTAAATATTTAATAATCTATTGATTCTATTACGCTAAAAGGCGACGTTCGATATTCCTAATATCTTTGAATGCTTAGGACTTAATATAAATACTTTGAGAAGTTTGTTATTAATTGTCTCATCTTGTTTAGTGCAAATTCACACACACACACACACACACATATATATATATATATATAATACTAGTATGTATATATAGAATACTATATTCTACCCGAATTGATTATGGACTTTTATTATAGTTTGGTTCACTATAACCACCAAGTGAACCAAAAGGTTAAACCCTAGGGTGCAAGAATTAACATTTAAATATAACTATTACATTTAAACCCAAACTTCATTCAAAACGGATCTTCAAGCGCTCCTTGCTCCTTGATCTTCAGTTCTTCGAGAAATTCTAACTAATCCTATTACATAAACTATTTAATATAAATAGAAACCTTGATCAGTAGTCAAGGGGAAGTACATGGGAGATAGATAGAATTTACATTAAGAAGAAAACCAGAAAAGACGAGGTACGTAAACCCCATTTAATAAAACTCATACATTTAAGCATCCATCCAAAATAAAATCCAATCACATTGGTTATAGTCTATATAACCAATCATATTTGTTATCATACATATCAACATATGCATCAATAAATAACAATCATCTTATGAATAATAAATCCATTCTATATACGCATTAATATTAATTAATGGGCAAAAGTTTGCTAAACTTTAGTTTTGAAACAAAAATAAACTCTTTTATTTTAATCAAAAGCCAAATCCAAATTAAACTCTATAATTTTGGCAATCTAAAATCAAATTTAAGATAAAATAAACATCTTTATTTTAAACTTTTATCAATTAGATAAACCATTTATTTAATTAAAGAAAAGACAAAAGTTTTTGAGATTCGCCTTGAGAACGCAATTGCGCCTAGAATGAATCTGGTCGGCTTTATTATTGCTTATTTATCCAATAAAGCTGGATCTGGTAAGCGGTGCAAACAAGGCTCGAGAATGAATTGGAGGTGGCGCAGTTGCGCTCCATCGTAGAAATAGAAAACTTTTCTGTTGCCAAAGAATCCGATCCAATCACATATTGTACATACATAAAATCATAAAGATTGATAATTAGCACTAGATTGGCTCTGATACCACTGTTTGGTTTGATAGAAACATATATATGCAATCCAATCACATAAACAAAGTGGAAGCGTTATAAAATCTTATTTTAAAATTTTTCTTCCAAACCATAAACCAAGATCATTCTTGTGCTTGATTATCAATCTATAAAAGAGTAGGAGAATCAAAATTATACTCTTGAAGATTCGAGCTTCCTCAGGTACAAGTTCAACTCATAATCTCTCTTGATCTCCTTGAATACGCAGGATTAATTCCTTCTGTTGATCAACGTTAGCCACCCAAGCGTTTGGCCTCTAGAGGTGATCCACCAATGAAGAACAAAAATCAAGAAGAAGGGTGTTTTGGCTAAAACCTAGTTTTTCCTATCTATGTAGAAAAAGGAGTACTCTCCAACAATTGAAATTATACCTCCACTAATATTTAGCATAAGACTCTGTAGGGATTTCTGCACATATAAGCAGTAGAATATAAAATTTCCAAAGACAATTTTGAAACCCTAAAATAGGATCCATGCAAAAACATATTAATTCAGTGTTTAGATTTTATACCGATTATAGGGAATTCTGTAACGCTTCAAATCTCCAACACAAACCCTCACAGAACTACGTCTCTATGGTATACACACGAACGCCCACGAATCGTCGCATGTTCTGCAGTAAAGAAAGAGCCGCTGTACTAGCCACTAAGGATTAGGATTTTTGAAACTTTTCTCTCTAGTCTCTCTCTAAGAGCGGCTAGGGTTTCATAGGTTATGATATGATCCCTAAATTATATCATATATATAGCAGTTAAAAGGAATTAATAAAAAACATGATCTAATTAAAATAAAATTTGAATTTTTATATATATATATGTATATTATATCTTAATTAAGTCTTACTTACTTAATATACATATATACAAATTATCCTTTTAATTTAAATTCGTGATTTAAATACTATCAATCATATTGATATATTTTAATCCTTACAATTTAAATTAATTCCCTTTTTAATTACGTTCTATGTGTGTGACCCTATAGGTTATTATTACCTTGACACTAATTTTAAAATTATATTATAAAATTACAAACAGTGAGCGGCATCTAGTAATGCATCACTGCTACCCAAATAATAATAAGATCGATGATTCGATGCAACCTTTTCGTGACCAATGTTTTAATGTAATTTAATCCTTTTAACCTTGAAATCCTAGATTAAACTCGAGTCATGGAATGTGTCATACTCTTCATAATTTAATCTGAGTTTTCTTAATTAATGAGTAGACTATATGAAACAAATCACGATTTGAGCATGGCCATGTATTTCATAGTCCTACTCAATCAAGAGGCCTATGGATACCACCCATAATATATAAGAGGGTTAAATTCCATCTAGATCACTCATATTCCAAACATAATTCATGATATACCCAATAATCATCTTTATTGTCCACCCTATTAAAGGTAAATTTTGATGATATCAAAGTATATAAATTCCTGTGTAATAATATAGTGATTTCAGGTCAGAAGATCATTACATCATTGTCACTATGAGAATCGCTAATGACACTTCGCATAATGCTTCACATAGAATTCTCATGGTGGGTCTGTCCAGTACATTGTTCTCTCACATGTACCTATGCATTGACTCAATATCTTATATATTTATGACCAATACGATTTGGTCATCAGTCAATCCACATACTACTCTCAATGTATCATTGTTGTCCCATCAACAATGATACTTGACTAGGGACATTTTGTAAGACCCCAACTTTTATGAATAAAGATGAATTTTCTATAATTATCATTTTTAAATATTATGGAATTAATTTGATATAATGTTATAGTTGTGGGTAATATTTATAAATTTGCAAAGTACGCAAGTTGGTATATAATATTCGATTGGTCGGGGAATATTAAATTACTGACAAGTAGCAATCATTAGTGGACCCCATAATCAAATTATTGTCAGATTGAGAAAACGATAAAAAAATATTTAATTAAAAATAATGACGGAATTTTTACTTAAGATTAATCTTTGTTGAAACACGATTGTTAAAAGTACATGAATACGCGTGGGTTGCATAGTAGCAGCACGGTCAGATTGATTATTGATGCTTACGTGAGAAGTCACTCAATTTTGTTAAATTATTGCTTGAATTGTTGCATAGTATTTCACGTTAATTGATTCAATTATTGTCAATATTTTATGTATTACTAAATCAATAATTGAGATGACAGAGTTATTAATATTATTATTTGCAATATTAACAATGTCTAGAAGTTCTGCCAATGAGAGGTTTGGTCACCTAATTGAGCGCCAATAGGGAGAAATCCTTATTAGAAAGCCCCCTCTTTCCTGGGAACGACCTGGTCGATTAATATTGTGTAGAATGTATGTTGAAATGTTGTTGAGGCGGTGCAATGTGGGATTGAGGTGGAAAATGATTCTACCCCTCATTGGGGTTATTTCCAGTTTGGGCAAATGTAGCAGTCGTTGCTCAGGGTTATCTTTGAGATTGAACTGTTATAAGTGTTGAATGTCCTCAGGGTTGTCTCTGAGGTGTGACTGACCTCCCGGGGTTATCTCCGGGGTAGGAACTAAGTGCCTCGGGGTTATCTCCGAGGTTGAAGCTGACTGCAAGGGGTTGAAATGAGCATTTTCGTGGTTATCTCTGAAACTGCAACTTCACTCCTCGGGGTTGTCTCCGAGGTTGGAACTGAAAATCCTAGTGTTGTCTCCGGGACTGCGTATATCGGGGTTGTCTCCGAGATGGAAAACTGATGATTTTGGGGTTATCTCCGAAACTGGAATGTACTCCTCAATGTTGTCTTCGAGGTTGAAACTGAAAATCCTAGGGTTGTCTCTGGGACTGGAACTGGTTATCTCAGGGTTCTCTCTGAGATGGCAAGATTGATAATTCTGGGGTTATCTCCAGAATTGGAGCTGCTTTGTCCTCTAGGGTTATCTCTGAAAGACGATTATGCCCTCCTACAATTTTAGTAACATAAATGCTGAAATTTTGAGTGTCTACAGATGCCCTTCTTTATCATATTCATGCAATGTAATGGCATGGATAGGATAAAGATTACTAGACACTTGAAATGTGACAAGATACATGATGTATATGCATGATGTATGTCGTTTATTGGATTGTTTTCTAATAGGATGTGATGACTGTTCCAATAGTTTTTGATGGGGATTGGAGTTATCACTGATGACTCTGATGAACTTCTTGGTTGTGTACTCCGAAGCTCTCAAGAACTTCCAGGATGTTAACATTAGGGTTATCACCAAAGTCCTTAATCCTTGGTACAAACCTTTCACTGAGGATGTATCTCTCATGTATAAGAGACTCTGTGGTGATTATGCATTGTCTGATGAAGTTGTGTATAACAGATTCCATCATTGGTCCTCCTAGATGAGGATGGTTGTTCTTGGTTTGTGTTGTCAGGTCCTTTTAATTCTCTGTCGGAGTTACTGCCAACATTCTATATTGTCAGGGTTGCATGACCTTCGCTGACATGTACATCAACAAATGAGATCCTTGTTATGGATGATGTCAAGGCTGCTTGACCTTCATTGACGTGTGCATGAACGGATGAGATCATCAGATGGTTTTCGATGCTTCGTTAGAATTACTTGCCAGCGACTGAATGTCATCAAGGTTGCTTGACCTTCGTTGACATGTACATCAATGGATGAACTTGTATGAAATCCTTGTTAGGGGAAATATTGTGGATTTACGACCCCGAACTGATGGAATCGGACCTTCGTGAGATATTGTTGAGTGTAGTTTGCAATAGTTGTGATCATCGGTATAGTAAACCCTGTGCCTTGGAGAATACCAATGAATGATATTTAGAACACAGTTTGGTCTCTGAAAACCAGGATTTTAGGCTTTTCTGCTCAATTGCGTAGCATCTTTTTTCCTGATTTGACTTTTTCAACTTGTGAAACCTCCTTTGTAACTCATATTGAACCAAGCCGGAGGGGTGGACCCCACCTAAGGGAGCCACAAGTACACCAACAGCCAGCCGTGGGTGGCTTTAAGGCAACTGTTACTTTCATAATTCAATTACAAGTTGTGCCACACAAAGAATCTGAGAGCTCTTCTTCAGATTTGCTGAGTTCAGGCGTCTTTCTGCAAATTCTGTCAGTGTACAAGTGTTCTACATTGTCCTGGTAACGTATGCATGTCTTCTTTTCCAGTTTTTATCCTTTGGAAAATGAGTTATCACATGAAATGCTTCTAAACACATAGTAGTGAATATGCATGCTCATATGACTTGATAAAAAATATTCAACATAGTAAATGTTAGTATTTAACCATGCTGAACATAATGATATAAAAAAATTTAACTTTTTAAACAGTCAAATTGGCACCTTTTTTATGTTATTTCTTATCCTATTTGAGGACAAATGAGCAAAGGTGGTAAAGCAAAGTAATCTTGGTAATTAGGCTACCCTTACGGATTATGACTTTGATAGTGTTATGCATATAGGATGTTTATGACTGTGGGTAGTTGTGTTACTGAATGGCCACCTAGTCATGCTTACGTGCATGTGGATAGTCATGTTTACAAAGGAGACAATAGCAAAAGTTTTCCAAAATTTAGGCATTGGGTAGTCATGCATTTTTAACTCTACTGTAGGGGTATGTTAAAGTAATGCATGTATATAGACATAAAATTCATTTTGAAAAGCTCAATGTTAGAGTTTACCACACCCTTTTTGAGGTGATTTAGAGACTTGTGTCCAGATATATGGATCTGGATTAGCCGAGTAGTTCCTGCAGGATCACTTTAGGTGTGCGGAAGAGGGCTTTTGATGTGCCTCGACCCTGTTAAGTTAGGATGACTTCGTTCGTTCAAGTGAGGAGGGTGATGATACGCGTCTGTGCGGGTTAAGATACCAGATGTTGAGGACAAGGAGGAGGATGTACCTGTTGCGGATCCCGCTCATGCTGCTCATGTACCCCGTAGGGATCTTCCAAGCATTTAGGTGATGATCCCAGAGCTTCTAGGTGATTTAAGTCGACACCCCTCGGTTTACTTGCATGCAAACGAGGTACAAGCTGGATTTGATCTTCCTTTTTCTTATTAATGAGGAGAAAGGATTCTGATGTTGATTTGGTTTATAATGTAGGTTCCCGACTTTACGCAACCTTCAGGGAACTGGTTCAGCATTCACTCTACATATCAGGCTCTGCATCCCAATTATCGAGCGATTGTGCATGGCTGGGGCTTCGAGGCGTTCTTTTCAATCCTCCCCCGTCGTTGTCCCTGGGGTTATCTCAGGGCGTTGTCTGAGCTCTGGTTTCACCAAACTCAGTCTCTCCATTTGTTAGATTATGAGGTGATGATGACGTCGATGGATTGGCGATTTATCACCGATATGGATTTTGGAGTGGCACCAGTTCCTTATACGGCAGATATTACCTCGACTGCCGTTAGATCCCTGCTAGAAGTCCCAGTTGAGGTGCTCAAAGGCAGGACATTTCGTACAGGTCCTTGGAGCATAGATGCTATAAGCGGGCTATTAAGTGAGCCCATACCCGATGATGTGAGAGTCAGGGATCGCATTCTTCGGCGATTGCTCCTGATAATCATTAAGGGTTGCTTAATAGAGAATAACTCTTCTACGATATCATTCGCTTTAGTGAGTGCCACACGGGATGTGGATCATATTGGAGAGTATGATTAGGGCTCCTACATCTTCGCATATTTCCTCAGGGGGCATGCGCATGAGTTCGCAGGGCTTGACGGAGGCTTGGCTAGGATTTTACCCATTTCTACTAGTGAGTATTTCTCTTATGATTTCCCATGTACAGGTTAAGAGTGTTGACTGATAGCAGATGTTTGCCTTTATGTTGGCAGTTTTGGGCTTATGAGAGGCTCGCATATTTGTGTCCTGTGAGTGTGTTAGGTTTAGATACCTATCCACAAGGAAATCGATGGCATCACTCCTTATTAGCAGAGGTTCTTATAGTTGGGGGTTTCACCCATTGTCGTCTAAAGTTGGAGTTGTTGACAGCTGATGCTATCACTTGGATTCCCTATTCTAGGGAGCATTTGACCATTGGGTTTGAGGATGGGTACCCGACTGGTGTCGAATACGTGATATCCACCCGTAGGATTCCTCTCTTCACAGATAGAGGATGGGAGCTCTATTTAGGAGAGCGTTCTATTAGGAGCACCACAGGGGAGATTCGTGTACCGATGTTGCCTCTTGCCAGGAGTTATTGGCTTGTATCATAGTCGTCCATCATTGATATCCCATTGATGGGTGTTGATAGCTTTACACTGTCAGAATGTCCGTATACTCAGGACATGTTTCATCGCTGGTGGTCCCCTCATACCATCACAGCTCAGACCCGCGCCACTCAGTTCATGGGGGATATGGTTCCTGGATTTGTGATGATGATGGATTGGATGGCCAGTGTCCGAGATTTGACTCATTTGAAATAGATTGACAGTTTGACC
Source organism: Panax ginseng (assembly GCA_020205605.1). NCBI lineage: Eukaryota > Viridiplantae > Streptophyta > Magnoliopsida > Apiales > Araliaceae > Panax > Panax ginseng. The sequence continues at coordinate 81,899,283 of CM035132.1, forward strand.
TGGCAGTTGGACCGGGCACATTTCTTTATTCGGCATTTAGGCAAAGATCCTTCAGAGGCAGATACCTTTGATCCTTCCAGCTCTGGGGTTGGCCCTTTAGGTGACCCATATGGTTTTACCGGTGCAGATCCTCCATTGTATAGGTCTGACATCCCTCGTGGCGGAGATCGAGTTACCCAGGAGGAGTTACATCAGGTGGACAAGATTGATGATGTAGACATTGACACCATAATCTTCTTCTGATGTGTATTCTCGCTATATCTTTTGATAGGTCTCTGTTAGATACTGGGTGGTTGTGCCCCATTCTCGTTATATCTTTTAATAGGGCTCTGTTAGTTGTTGGGCATCTGTGCCCTATTTCCCTATATTTTTAGCTGTACAGAGATGATGTATTAGATGATGATGTACTTAGGAATGTATGTACTATTTTCCATTCCCTACATCATATTGTCATCTATGGTTTATCATGCATGTACTATGTTATGCATATGTATGTCCAGAGATATTGATCATTGAACCCTGGATGGTCTTATGATACGTCCTACACATATGTCTTCTTCAACAGTTAGCCGCATTGATCACACCCCACCATTATTGGTAGCCTCCCGTCTGAGGTCATGGTATGATAGTTTGTCACCTCCTGACTAGGTGACCGTAGATCAGTTATTACAACATTCCATGACCCTCCTGATGTTCCAGATTCCTGTGGGGTTTAAAGATGGTATAATGGAGCATTGGGTACCGGAGAGGCAGATTTTCCAATTCGGGACCCAATAGTTGACTCCCACCTTAGAGGAGTATGCGTGGTTGATGGCGCTGCCACTGGACAGACCTTATGTGCGGATGGCTATCGGCGATATGAGCCGACAGTTCATGACCCTCACTGGGCTGTGGCGTAGAGTAGTATAGGATGAGATTACATCTTGCCATGTGGTGTCCCAGTGTTTTCTGATAGACAGATTTGGCTCAGAGGATAGTTATGTACGACACTCCGGGGATTTCAACATGTTGGAGGATCAGTGGCATGTTGCCAGAGTAGACATACTTATGATGTGCATAGTGGCTTATGTATACATGCCACTATATATGGATGAGTTGGACATCGGTGTTGTCATGGAAATGAGAGCTCTCATGGAAGGTCATACCATTATGCCGATGATTGTGACAAAGACATTGAGATCGGCCACGTATTGTTACACCTATCCTGTAGGAGTATTCATAGGCAGCTCGATCATGTTGTATGTGTGGTTCATGTCACACCTGAGACCGATTGGCACCTTTCAACAGCATGGGTACTGTTTTTCCCATGAGATAGCCATGTCTTACTCCTTTCAGCCAGCGGAGTGTACAGACGCTACATCCTGGTCGGTGATTTTTGCCAGGGATCGGAGATCCATTTAACATTTTTCCATATACAGGGCTCAGATCACCCTACAGCTTCATTACTCATGCACTTAGCATGGATTATTTCCCTTTGGCTGGTTTGAGTGGCATGACTACTTACCACCCACTGGCTGTGATGTCACAATTTGACTAGTTTCAAGACTTCCATCCTTTTGAGGGGGCATTGGGTCAGTGCTTGGCTTCTCACCACTTATCAGCAGAGGACAGATCCATGGTGTATGCCTGTTGGGATTAGCATGAGCGAGCTGAGTTTTCTGTTAGCCATCCAGGTTGTTCGGTAGAGTATTCTGAATGGATGGAGACAGAGACCACATTGGTTGCGGTGGTATCCACAGTGCTGGGGATTGATTCTGATGGTGGAGAGCCCATAGAGGACATTGATTCTCCTGCCGAGGAGGACCTATTTGCTTGTTTATCAGTAGCTCTTATTGATTCTCCCAGTATAACTGCTACTGTAACCCCACATTTAGCAGAATATTTAGAGCAGAGCCTACATCTGATGACATTTGAGAGAGATCAGGCTCCGACCTTGATGTTGATAGCTCTTGCTGGGAGAGATGTCGCTCTATTAGAGAGAGAAAATGCCTTAGCTCATAGGGACACCGCTATTGCTGAGCGGGATGAGGCTAGATCATCCAAAGATGCATTTATTGTTAAGCGGGATGGTACTATATCTATCTGAAATGTAGCCATTACAGATAGTACTGCAATGAGATCCTTTACCACTGGTATTATTACTGAGATGAGCGCATATATTGATGAGCACCATGTCACCATGAAGTTGGCTGTGCATTTGTTGGCTCGTGTAGATACCCTTGGGCAAGAGCTTTCAACGTTACCTCTTTCTTCGAAGAGAGATGCCATATTAGACTTAATAGCTCACATATACACTGATTTGTAGATGGGCTTGTATTTTCTTGCACAGACTAGCTTAGCCATTTTGTCATGTACAGTACATATTGTATATATAAAATAACATTATATATGGTAAGGAAATATACTTTGATTCACTTCCCTTTTAGTTGTGCCTTGTTAATTACTTGATATTTGTCTGCTTCTTTAGGGCTTGTGATCTTGATGTATTCTGAACTGATCCTTAACGGGTGGACATTGAGATGTCTCAGGATCTTTCAGAATGGATCGTTGATTTGTGTGTATCCCTACCCTTTGGTGTATTGGGACTAGTTTCTGTATGTAATAATGGAGAGGATTGTGGCTTTCCTCTCTTAGATTAACCGCACCACAGATGGTCGCTGGTACTCCTTTGTATGAGGGAGCCCAGGTAGTTCCATCTCTTATGGATTGGTGTTTCTCTTTGAGGACTCAACCACAGATTAGATGGTCGCCAATTCTCCTATTTGTGTGGGGAGATCAGTTAGTTCCATCCCTTTGGTTTGAAGCCAATCAAATGTGGTGGATTGAAGGTTGATCCCTGTACTATGTGACAAGTTTTTTATGTTTTGGTAGGGGTAAGACCAAACCATAAATGGCTACCTACGTACTCCTATTGAAGAGGAGATTAGGTCTGCGTAGTTCGAACCTGGTGTAAGAGGTTCAATGTTGTATGCGAAAGGGTGTAGAAAGGTGTGGAGAAGTGTGTTTCTGTTTTTTTAATTTTTTTATGGTGTTACCGGGCTATTAAAAATTGTTGCCTACGTACTCCCATGTATTGGGGAGATCAGGTCGACATAGTTCGCCCCATGTGCAGGATGGATTGCAATCGAAAAGTTTGATCCCGTGTTCAGGATAAACTACAGGTGAAAAGTTTGATCCCATATACAGGACAAACTGCAGGTGTGAAAAGTTTTATCCCTAGTGGGACAAAATTACAGGTGTGAAAGGTTCAATCCCTGGTGGGATAACCTAAAAGGTTTGAAACAAAGTGTAATGAAGGATCTAATGATCCAAAAACCAGGTTGCTAGTTTGAAAAGTGTGTTTATCCCTGATAGGGCAGATGGGTATGAAGAAGGGTTATATGTAGTGAAGGGTTAGAAAACATGAAGTGTCTGGTGATCTGGTGATCCAAAACCAGGGTTTTTACTTGATGGTAACCTCAAACATAGTACCATTTCATAGTGTCCGAGTTGATGAGTTGTGGAAATTCATTGTCGTCCATTTCCTATAATCTGAGGGCACCTCCTGTCAATACCTCCTTGACAACAAACGGGCCTTCCAAGTTTGGGGTGAATTTTCCTTTGGATTGATCTCGGTTATCAATGATCTTCTTCAAAACCAAGTCATGTTATTTAAATGGCTGTAACCGAACGTTACTTTTGTAGGATCTGGCGATCCTTTGTTGGTATAATTGACCATGGAAGATAGAAATGGTTCGACTTTTGTCTATTAGAGACAGTTGGTGATACCTACCTTGTAACTGTTGGTCTTCATCCAGTTGAGCATCTATCAACACTGTGAGGGATTCCATTTCCACCTCTATGGGGAGCATTACTTCCATCCCATAGGTTAATGAGTAGGGGGTTACCCTAGTGGAAGTACGCATCAAAGTTCTGTAGGCTAATAGAGTCAGAGGCAACAGGTCAGGCCATCCTTTGTGATTGGTGGACATCTTTTGCATGATCTTTTTGCTATTCTTATTAGCCGCTTCAATAGAACCATTCATCTTTGGATGATAGATGACGGAGTTGAGGTGTTTGATGTGGAATTTACTTCATAACTCCCCCATTTTGTTGTTGAGGTTCTTAGCATTGTCTGAAACAATTATCTTTGGTTGTCCATATCAACAAATGACATTGTTTCTGATGAAACCAGTGATGACTTATTGGTAGCCCTAGGGAAGGAGGCTGCTTCTACCCACTTGGTGAAGTAGTCGATCATGGTGAAGATGAACCGATCCCCATTACTAGCTTTGGGCTCGATGGGCACGATCACATTCATTCCCCACATTGAGAAGGGCCAGGGTGAACTCATATTATGGAGCTCCCTTGAAGGGACGCGAATAGCATTCCCATAAATTTGGCATTGATAACATCTCTTGACGTGATCATCACAGTCAGCTTTGAGAGAGAGCCAGTAATTCCCTATTCTAAGGATCATTTTGATAAGTAGAGGGTTGCTCATGTATGGGCCACATACTCCACCATGGATTTCATCCATGAGCCTCTGAGTTTGGTCCTTGTCCAGACATTCGAGGAGACCTAATCTTGTATCTCATTTGTAGAGTGCATCTCCGCTCGGGTAGAATTTCATAGCCATTCGATGGATCCGCTTTTTATCAGCATAATTTGCCTCGGCAGGGTGTAGATCCATCTCGCAAATACCCCTTGATGTGCTGATACCAAGGGTAATGGATGGGAGGTAGCTCATCCAATACTTCTCCGATGTAATTCCCATAGGCTAGAGCCTTTTGTAGGGTAAAGGTAATGTTTGGCGTGTTTTCCTTGTCAAGTATTTTGATCAATGAGGCCAAAGTTTCTAGCGCATCCGCAAAGTTATTCTTATTCCGAGGAATGTGGAGGAAGGTTTTTTCTTTAAACTCCAAAGCCACCTGGTTAACCTGCCGATGGTAAGGCAGCAAATGTAGTTCTTTGGTGTGATATATTTTGGTGGTTTATCTGATTACCAATTCGGAATCTCCAAAGACAGTTAACAATCTGATGCCCATTGATTGGGTAAGTTTTAGCCCCATGATATAGCCTTCATACTCAGATGTGTTGTTGGTGATGACAAACTATAATTTGATGGAGACGGGATAATGCTCCCCCGTAATGGCTACCAGAACTGCTTCATCCCCAGAACCTTCCATGTTTACAGTTTCATCAAAATACATCCTCCATGATTGGTGTGTATTGTATTGATGGTGTTACTGGACTGTCATTACCCCTCCATCGGGGAAGTATGTTTCTAAGGGTTTGAAATCCCCTGAAGGTGCGACGGCCAGTTGATTCACAATTACTTGACCTTTGATAGATTTTTGTGTCACGTAGACGATGTCAAATTATTGTAGGATCAACTGTCATCTAGATAGCCAAAAATTAACATAGGTTTGTTGAACACGTACTTGAGAAGATCCATGCAGGATATGAGATGGGTTGTGTGACCATGGAGGTAATGTTGTAACCTCATGGAATCCCATGCTAAATCACAACAAGTCTTCTCAATCAGAGTGTACTTGTGTTCACTGCTGCTGAATCTTTTGCTGAGGTAGTAGATAGCTCGCTCTTGGCCTCTATCGTCTTTCTGTCCCAGCGTGCAACCCATGGCATTGTCATTAATGGACAGGTACATGAACAGGGGAATATCATCCCTGGGAGGTACCAAAATAGGAGCTTTGACTAGCTACTCTTTGATTGTAAGGAAGGTTTTCTGACACTCATCATTCCATTTCATGGAGGAGTTCTTCCTTAACAGCTTGAAGATAGGCTCACAGGTTGTTGCGAGTTGGGAGATGAATCGGCTAATGAAGTTGATCCTTCCCAAAAATCCCCGTATTTCCGTGATGGCCTGGATTTTGGTGGGATCTATCTCAATCCCTTTGTGACTGACTAGGAAACCTAGCAACTTGCCTGATTTAACGCCAAAGGCGCACTTGGCTGAATTCAACTTCAAGTTGTACTTACGCAACCTGTTAAAGAGCTTTCTGAGATGGCCTATGTGGTCTTCTTCCCTTCGGGATGTGACAATGATGTCATCCACATAGATCTATATCTCTTTATGTATTAAGTCGTGAAAAAGAGCCATCATGGCCCGCTGATAGGTAGCTCCGGCATTGATGAGGCTGAATGACAACCGTCTATAGCAAAAGGTTCCCCATGGCGTGATGAATGTAGTTTTCTCACGATCCTCTTCAGCAACCATGATTTGATGGTACCCCGCAAAACAATCAACAAAGGAATACATGTCGTATTGAACAATATTGTCAATGAGAATGTGGATAAATGGCACGGGAAAGCTATCCTTAAGGTAAGCTTTATTCAAATTCTTGTAATCCACGCAAACTTGCACCTTTCCTCCTGGTTTAGGCACAAGGACTCTGTTGGATAGCCATTCAGGGTATGTTGACAGCATGATGATGCCAACATGAAATTGTTTCCCAATTTCTTCTTTGACTTTTAAACTCCACTCAGGTTTTAATCGCCTGAGCTTCTGCCTGACTGGCTTGAATCCCTCTTTGAAGAGGAGGTGATGAATGACAATGTCAAGGGACAAACCCACAATGTCTTCATGAGACCATGCAAACACATCCTAGAATTGGGTTAATAGAGTAACCATGTCATTCCTTTGGTTTGGAGTGAGGTCCGTACCAATCTGGATTAGCTTAGGGTTTTTTAAGGTTTCGAGGTTGAAAGAGGAGGTTTGATTAAGATTTGGTTTGGGTTTTTCCTCGACCCATTCTTTGATCTCCTGAGGTATCTCATAGTCCTCTTGTGCTTCCATTAAGTCTGGGTCCAACTTTACATCAAAGTTACAGTCCTTATGGAGAATAGGCACCTCATCAGCAAGTTTAGGCACACCTAAATTTAGAGTCCTGAAACAAAAAATGCTTTCACTTAATATATGAAACTGTTCAATCATAAAAAGTGTTAGCATGAAATGACAAAACGACTGCTAATACTATACAGAAAAGTAAGCAGTTATTGCTATCTACAGGGTAGAAGGATTTTCAGCCCTTTTTACCCTTGTCGACAAATGCATGGAATGTTGCTCTAATTGCCAAGGGTGAAGTCTTGTTGGACGGTAGTGATGAAGGGGTTGTCTGTTAGGTTTGTAATATTCATGAACGCAATCAAATTATACAAAATAAGCGGAAACATGGAAAAATCAGAGTTTAAAAATTTTACAAACCATATACCTGGATCATCCTTTATGCACAATTACTAATTAAACGAAAAAGAAAGAACAAGAATCATACCATTGAAGATTCGAGCTTCCTCAGGTACAAGATCACCTCCAATCTTTTTCACGTTCAACTTGAATCCACCGGGTTTGGTTCCTTCCTTTGATCAATGTTAGCCACCCAAGTGTTTGGCCTCTAGAGGTAATCCCCCAAGGAAGAAGAAAGATTCAAGAAGATGGGTGTTTGGCAAAATCCTAGTTTTTCTATCTCTCATAGAAAAGGAGCGTACTCTCCCAACAATTGGAATCACGTATGTTGTGAAAAAGTCAACAACCCCTACCACCCAAAATAAGACTCCTCTTATTTATAGATGTGGGAAACTCTCCTTAACAATTAAAGAATTGGGTTTTTTTTATTTTAATTAATTAAATTCTTTTAATTAATTATGCTCACAATCTTATTAGGAATAATTAATTAAAATCTTTTAATTAATTTAACCTCCTAATCTTATTAGGATTATATGAAGTACTTTTATTAATTAATTTCTCAAACTCCTTTAGAAATTAAATAATAATAATAGTAATAATATTAATAAGACTCCTCTTATTAATTTATATTTAATATTTCTAAAATATTAAATAATAAATATTAAGCTATTTAATTTATTCTATCACCATAGATTAAATTAAATACACTTAACTTATTATTACGATTATGCCATTAACTTCTTAAATAATTATTCTTCCTTTTATGGTGTGACCCATTAGGTTCTCCATATTAAACCGGTCGTGAATAAATCATTTAGAACAATTCTAATCTTATTTAAATAAATAAATTAATCTATTAATTTATTTAAATAAATAATATTTATTCTACAATAGGGATAAGCCCCTAGCGATCAACGACTTTCCAGATAATATAGATTTCAACATTTATCATAAAAGAACCTTTGAGTAAATAGTTATCGTACAATTCAATCCTTCCACCATACAATGTCACAATTAAATATAAGACATGGAATTACTGTCAAGTCTTATTTTATTTAATTATATGTATTTCGATTCTTAAATGCACACCTCCAAATAATGCAAATTAGAAACTCCTTTCTAATTTCATTCTGCCTTGGCCAAGGACTACTGGCTTGTCATTTATCGAATCACATAGGACATTTCTCTTCTTTTACTAGAAGCGGTAGATTCTTTATTGATCATACATTATCTCTATGTATAACTTATTATACCCAAGCATACCTTTTGATATACCCTAAGGGTCTTAAGGAATAAGTCAAAGTATAACTCATCATACACAAGATATTATGATGATCTCAAGTCCAAGAATCACTTGTACTACTATCACTACAGCAATTCCTATTGATAGGTAAGTAAAACTCCATTAGGTATTCCTTAGAGAGCCACGTTCAGTGAACTTATTCTCTAATAAGCACCTACATACTTGCTTTAGTGTCTCCACACAAATGATCATGAGATCAATCATCCCCATCCAATGAGAAAGCAACATATGTACCAATCTATCTGGAATCACTAATCCCCAATTTAGTAATCCAACGATTGGGAACTATTTTAGTTTTAAGCTTTCTAAGAATTTAGATCTCATTAGAATGATCATCATCATTATTCTAAAAGCATTGCTTAAAACTATGGGTTTATCACATATTATAAAACAATATCATGTAGATAATTAAAAGCCTTTAATAAATTAATACTTTTTATTAATAAATGAATAAGATTGTTACAAAGTATATGCTTTATCATCAAACATGATTGGCTTGTGTGCATACTACTTTCACTGTCATCATCCTCCTTCTCCTGAATGATGACCATGATATCTAGACAATCATTGTCTGGGATGTCTCTATTCATGACCTCAGTATGGACAATGATGCGTATGTTTGACAACCGCCTAGCGATGTCTTGTTTACATCTTTGTTACCTTTCTTCCACTTCGGGATTGGGAATCAAAACCTCTTTTTCTTTGACCGGTATCGGTGTGGGAAATAACATAGCCATTACATGGGCAGGCACCTTTACTGGAGACCGTACAGACTGAGGATCTATAGGTTGAGATAATCGCCGTGTGGCTGAAGCTGAAGGAATTTGTTTGTGCTTATAAAGAGTCATGTTGGTTTTGTCCAACTGATACTCAGGTACTGGAGGTTCTTTGTCCATTCCTTGGGTTCCTCCCTGTGTAGAGGATTCTGTATACATGGGTATTCATGGACCCTGAGTAGACTGGTGCAGTTCTTTAAGTAGAACAACCAAATCTGTAATTTGCTTACTTAATCCTTTAAACTCTTCATGAGAGACAGGAGTGGGATTAGACTGGTCAGATGAAGACATAATTGGTTGTAGGCTTGTTGCCTCTTTGGACTTTGAACGGGTAACAATCCCAATTGTTTCCCCTATGAAAACTTATGTAGTTTAGTCATAGGGAATGTATAAATGTTAAATGCTATATGATGTGTCCGTTTTAGGAGTATTATCCTGCAAAATGGATGTTAGCTGTTTGTAAGATAACATGGCAAAAAGGGAATGCATTTACACATTTTCCTTCATACTTTCCATTACATAGAGATTGACATTGAATGAAATCACAAGTAATTAAATTTACAAGTAATTGAAATGGGAAAGTATGAAGAAACTTTCCTCGGCGTTTGGTTTATCAGAGGTTGACCTATCTAGGTTACTCTCACGGTTTTTTGGCATGAAAGTTCCTAGATCATCACAATTTACTCGACGGGAAGTTAATCCGGTCTTTCAACTGGAGCGAATCTAGGTGGTGCCTTTCCTGAGCCTCGTTGGAATTAGTCTCCCTACGAGTCCGAGAATCAAAGCAAGCGGGATAGCCTCCTGATGGAGGGACCACACAACATACATTCACATACAACGTGTCTCACCGTTTATGGAAATGATGACATGTGCAAAGCACTTTTAATATCACAAGTAGATATAGTGCGAAGAACTAAATGCAGCAAGTAAATGCATTCGTACATATTCATTCAAATGTAAATGCAACATCCACACATAAGCATATAACAGTTTGAAAAGTTTGTAGTAGTGGCTTAAGCCCTCTTACTGGATGTCCTTTGTAGAGTGGCCTCATGTCGACGTCGGGATTTTTGTATCCCTTTTCGGTTCTTGTCTTTTGGTGTTCTCATGTTAGGTGAGATTTGTTTGAAAAAACAAGTTGTGAAAAGGTCTGACATGTATATGTCGATGATTGGACTGTAAGAGTCGACAGTTGGTATTTTTAAATGGTTGCACCAACTCAACAGAGAAAAGGTTTGCACATTGACCCAGTGATGTGACACTGTTTAACAGGTCAGTGAAATCGAGATTCGTTAGGGTCCGGGGGCTTGATTATGCTGAAGGAAGGTGTTAGGCACCGCCCGACATCTGTGTTACCACGGTGACCACCACTTTTCAATTAAACTGTTATATGAATATGTGTGTGTGTGTGGGTCAATATGCAGTTATTTGGAAGTAGTGTTATGCCTCGTTTGCACCTATATACAAAGGGTTTGAATTTTGTATAAAAGTTCAGTTTTAACAAGATATAGCAATGATGTTTTGTGAAAGAGGTTTTTCAAACCCTTATGCTCCATAGTAATTGAGGCCTTTGATACTTCCATTTTATTATAATGTTCGGCTTAATTGCTTTTATTTTTGAGATGCGAGGCACCTTCGAGAAAATAATATACATACCAGTGTCAACTCCTTATGGGCATGAGAGCCATCTAAGAAAATTCAAACACCGTGAATAATGTACAAGCTGATTATAGCCGAAAATGTTCACCATAGGAATCGAATCGGATTCGTGAGGACCTGAATCTGTGATCACATGATTCCTAGGCTTACATGATGTAGCAATTTGTATGAAAGTTGTATGCAGTTATATATATATAAGCTGTAAATATATATATTATAACGATCAACCACCCACAAAGCAACTCCATGGGGGATTGGAAATATAAATATATAAAAGCTGTAAATATATATATATATATATATATATATATATATATATATATATATATATATATATATATATAGAACGATGAACCATACCATGAAGCAAACTCAAAGTAGAGACAAAATGTATATATATATAATAAGGTAAATGCATCGTGGATATTATATCTGGCTCAATCAAGCGAGTTTGATGGTAATAATATATATATAAGTATTTATATATATATATATAAGCAGTAAATGCACCGGATGTAAATCAAGGCTCATCAAACAAAGTTCAACAATAGTTTATATATATATATATATATATATATATATAGAAAAAAGAAATAAAAATCTACGAACCGAAGTCCGGGCATACGCACACAACACGACTCTCAATGTGAATAATTGTGTATACAAAAAGTGGATAAAGGCTTTAAGAAATGTAAGAAGGCTTACAGTGGACTGCCAAAGAACACTTTAGTAGCTTTAAATGGATGAACACTCGGTTCCCACCGGTAAAATATAGCAAAATATAAGCTCACAAGTCCTTAAAATGAGAAAGCACTCAGTTTATAGTGTGTACAAAGGAAATTGGACAGGGCTTCCTCGCTTTTTCTCCTTTATAAAATGGCCACCCCAAGCCCTCTATTTATAGAGGGGGGGAGCGGCAGCCGTAGATGCACCTACGGTAGTCATAGATGCACCTGCAGCTGCCCGGGGTGCCTCAGACTCTGCGGGTCCTGCCGTCTCGAAGTACGTGCACGCATACAACGCGATATCCACTCAAACTTTTAGAACTTCAATTCAGACATCTGATTAAGGTGTATAAGACCTTTTTAGAATGCTATTTTCGAGAGTTACACAAATGACATGGGATTATAGGTTGTATGAAGTTAGGAAGATGGGACCATGCCCAGGTCTTCAGGCTTCAAATTCTATCCGGTGTGCTGTTTTGTGTAATAGTCACTCGGGATATGAGCTCTGGTTCTTGTAGAACATTGCTGTGTAGAATGTATGTTGAAATGTTGTTGAGACAGCGCAATGTGGGATCAAGGTGGAAAAATGACGATTCTGCCCCTCACTAGGGTTATCTCCTATTTGGGCTGATGTAGTTGTCGTTGCTCAAGGTTATCTCTGAGATTGGGCTGATGTAAGTGTTGAATGTCCTCAGGGTTGTCTTTGAGGTGTGCTTGACCTCCCAGGGTCATCTCCGGGATTGGAACTGAGTGCCTCGGGGTTGGAGCTGACTGCAAGGGGTTGAAATGAGCATTTTCGGGGTTATCTCCAGAACTGCAAATGCACTCCTCGGGGTTGTCTCCGAGGTTGGAACTAAAAATCTTGGGGTTGTCTCTGGTACTGCGTATCTCGGGGTTGTCTCCGAGATGGAAAACTGATGATTTCAGGGTTATCTCCAGAACTGGAATGCACTCCTCGGGGTTGTCTCCGAGGTTGAAACTGAAAATCCCGGGGTTATCTTCGGGACTGGAACTGGTTATCTCGGGGTTGTCACCAAGATGGCAAGACTGATAATCTCGGGGTTGTCTCCTGAATTGGAGCTGCTTTGTCCTCCAAGGTTATCTCTGAAAGACGATTCTACCCTCCTGTAATGTTAGTAATAGGAATGCAGAAATTTCGAGTGTCTACAATTACGATTGTGTTATTAACTTCTTAAATAATTTTTCTTCATTTTATGATGTGACACTTTAGGTTCTTTATATTAAACCAGTTGTGAATAAATCAATTATAACAATTCTAATCTTATTTAAATAAATAAAATAAACTAATAATCTATTTAGATAAATAATATTTATTCTACAATAAGGATAAGTCTTCTTAGCGATCAACGACTTTCCAGATAATATAGATTTCAACATTAATCATAAAAGAACCTGTGAGTAAATAGTTATCGTATAATTCAATCCTTCCACCATACAATGTTCCAATTAAATATAAGATATGAAATTACTGCCAAGTCTTATTTTATTTAATTATATGTATTTCGATTCTCAAATGCACAACTCCGAATAAATATAAATTAGAAACAGTGACAACCCGAATTTTCAGAAATTATTAAAATAAAAATTTAATAAATAAAATTGTTATGATGAGAAGTTTTGAGTTTGGGTATGTGTATATATGTAATATATATTGTGAAATATGTGTTTTGGTGTGAAGAGAATTATATATTCATATATTAGAAAAAAAGAGGTTTAATAGTTAATTAAACTATTGAAGAAAATAAATGAAGTTGTTTGAAAAGAAAATCACCTAAATAATATTAGTTATTTTAATTAAGTTAAAATTATATTATGGAATAATATAATTTCATTATTATGCCTTGTGACAATGAATTTATTATGAATTAAATCTCATAAATAACGTAAGTATTTCACTTAATTAAAGTAGTGAATTAATGTATTGATATTTGTTTTAAGAAAATGAGGGACTAATATTTATTACACATAAATTTAATATGTTAATGTAGTAAGATTATGAGTTTTGTAAATAGTTAAAAATATTTATGGACTTGAATAAATATTTTCTTTGGAATATTTATGAAAATAAATAAATATTGAAGGAAATTATTATGGAATAAGTTGTTTAAGTATGATGATATTAAATAAATTGATGATAAATAATTTTGTAATTTGTGCATATTTTAGTACGCTAGTGTGATGGTAATATTCTAATTTAATTAAATAATTAAATTAGTGGATTAATGACTTGTTGTGTAAAGTGGAAGTTTGTATTAATTAAATAATTAAATTAAATAAAGGTGTGACAAATGGGCATCATAATAAGAGAATTATAAGCTTTATAATAAGAGAAATATAAAATAAATAGGAAGGAATTTTATTTGAGTAAGCCAAACAAGGCCTTGTGGCTGTTGGTTTTATAACTGCTAAGTTTATTACATGGGTGCAACTCCTAATTGCAATAAGGGTTGGTTTTAAAGTTATTTGTAAAGGCATAGAGAAGGAGAGAAATAGAGAGAGTTCAGAGAAAATTGAGAAAAAGAAGAAATTCTTTGAGAAATTGAGAAGGTTTTTGAGAATCAAGAAGGAGGAAGAAGATTAATCAAGAGAAATCAAATAATCTTCATCATCTAGTCAAGGGCACATGAAGTGCAGATAGCTGTAAGCTGTTAATCTGGTATTGGTAAACAATGATCAAGGCAAGTCTTTCAGTTCCTATTTGTTGTGTGAACTTGATGATGATTTGTTCTTAATCTGTATTACAAAGAGCATGATGTATTTCATATGTTGTAAGTATCAAATGTTAAGGTCAATTTATGACTACATCGGTTGAGTAAGAAATGCTGATTGGGTTATGGAACTTAATCTTTATTTGATATATGATGTACAACATGTATAATGTGTTTAGACAGATGTTTATGATGTATATGATGAACATGTTATTTATGTGCTACGTGTTGCATGAAAACTGCTAGATTTGCTGGGCTGTCGAGCTCAACCTTGCAAATAACCATTTTTGTAGGTTAAGAATTCAAGATAATGTTATGTGCTACTTGAAAGACATGAGTCAAATGTAATTCCTGAAGATTTATATACTTTGGCTGAGTCGTTATTTTTTTGAACCATGTTTAAGGTTCCGGATGATGTACTTGATAATGTATGATGTTTAACAGATGCTGAGTTATAAAGCTTAAATTGTGTCCGATGTATAAAGGGTATTAAACCAGGATGTAAGTTTTATTTATTAACTCTGATAAAGTGAGTAATAAACTAAGTATGGTTCAAAGGTAGGTAAAGATAAAGGTTGTGATTTAGGGAATTACAGAAAGAAGATGTATAGTTAACGACCGAAATTGAGAGTTTAATTGTATGAATTTTGGGGTCGTTACAGTTGATATCAAAGATGTAGGTTATAAACCTTAGGTAAGAGTACCTTAGGGTATAATCTTAGAGAAGAAAGGTGAAGATTGTAAAGAATGAACTCAATTAGAGTTTGAACAATAAGAAATAAATTTAACAAATGTATAGAGAAGAGATTAAAATATATATGAGAAGATTCAAAGAGGAATCTTGAGGTATTTAAAAGATATAAATATGGAGTTACCTGACTCGAGTAATAAGATGTTAAGTGTTATTAAATAGATGATGTCAACAAGATGAAAGTGATTAAGATAATAAGAATGAACTCAAATAGAGTTTAATTGATGAAAATTTAAAGAATGCTTGTGAAATAAGTTTAGATAATATGAATAGGTTCAAAGAAGAACTTGAAAAGCCAAAATATCTGGGAACACCTGAGTTGAATAATTAGAAGACAACATGATTAAAGGGAAGAAAATCGTAAAACCAAAACAATCATAAATAGAAGAAGAATCTGTTGGGAATTGCACATTCAAATTTGATGTTAAAAGTAAATAAATATGCTTATGTGTAAAGTCCTTCATAGAACATATGTACAAGGACTTTTATGGTAGATAAAAATTGTTAGGTTGATCTGTGCTTAATGTGTATCATTATGTAAATGAATGTATAGAAAAAGATCAAAGCTATTAGGTTGATCTATTTTGAGATGTAATAGATAGGCCTCAATACAATCGTAGTCTGATGAGCCAGCTGAGAGATTGCAGAAGCCAAGGCTGAATCGTGGAGTATCGAAGAAGTTTCTTCAGAATCGTAATTTATCTTGGAAGCCACACTCAGAATCGTGGAGATAGTCTGAGCGCCTGTTGAGCCAATTAGTCAAGAATCGCAGTCAGCTCTCGGAAACGTGGAGTCTGCAAAACGAGCTAGTAGAGATTGCAGTCTATCAGAGCTTAAGAGAAATCGTAGTGTTCTCTTCGATCAAGGCAGAATCAAGCACGAGCATGACAAGACACAACAATTATGGTACAAAGACCATAATCGTGGTGTCTCTCAAGTTAGCATCAGAAGCACCAAGTTTCATCTATTTGATGAATGAGGAAGTATAACAAATGAAGAACGGCTTATAGACGTTGACATTTCGGGAATCCCAATGATCCAACACTCATCCTTAGTTTGTATCAAAGAAGCATATAGAAGAAGCTAAGGAAAGGACTGCATGCCTGCTAAAAATACCTTTTCAGGTGTTAGGTGAGAAAACAGTCTGCTGTGTCAATGGGCCAGACGACAAAACAACAGATTTCTAGGAAGTCCAAATCAGTGCTCAGAAATGTCTGAAGCATTAAATGCTACAACGAATGCCTTCAACGGAGACACTTTAAAGGCTCCTTCATAAGAAAATCAGACATAGTTTCAAAGAAAGAAAAAGCAAGAACAAAAAAGATTAAGAACTCTCAACGTCCAAACTCTATGATCAAGAAAGAAAAGCTTGCGCAACTACTCAGTTCTTTCGAACATATGCTTAACGTACTGCAACTGAGTAGCACAACCCAAGAATTTAACTCTCATCAAGTGTCTTCCAAGTCTGCTAGACTTGAAGAGTTCTAAGTGAACTAAGAAGTTCCAAGACTGTTGTTCTTGAAGGAATCTAAGTGATTCAAAGATTGTAAAGATATCCTTAGTGGATTTCCTACTCGTGGAGTAGAAGAGTGGACTAGGAGTCTTGAGTTCTCTGAACAACTTAAAATCACTATGTATGATATATTTGTTATAACTGTTATATCTGTCATACCTGCTTATCACCTATAAACTTGGTTTATCTTAAAGGGGAATAAATAAATCATATATTCCGCTATGGTTAATTTATTAACAAATCTTATAAGTATTTTGAAAAGGAAAATATTTTTAAAATATCTATTCAACCCCCATTCTAGATAACTATTGTGCCTCTTGGAACTAATAATTGGTATCAGAACAGGTTCTCTCAACCAACTTGCAAAGCTTGAGTAGATCCAATGGCACAACTGATAAGCGAGTCCAAAACTAGTAGAGGCAACAAGCCACCAATGTGAAACAAAGACAAATTTGCCAAATAGAAAATTCGTATGCAAACCTACATGGATTTAATAGGTGACAAGCTGTGATAACCCGAAAAATCAGATTGTCCAAAATTTAAGATTTAAAGAAATAGTTATTAATAAAATAAAATTTTATTAATAATATTTTGTGATATGTGTTTATTAATCATTCTAGTACCTAGGATGATTATAAATCGGGAGGATTCTGGCTATGAGCTAGACTGAACGAGTAAGAATTTTCAAGACAAAAATAAATTTTTTCCGGGAACAAAAATATTTTTGGGGAAAAAGACAAAATAGGCACTATTCACCTGACAAAACCCTAAGGGTTAGGGTTTAAATAACCTAAGCCTTTTCGAGAGTTCAGTATGTCAAAATAACATTCCGTCAAAAGATTCGACGATATTATATCGTGAAAAATTAAGTAAGCCGATAAAAGTTTTTCTCAAAAAACGTGCAGAAATCGGACGAAATAAAAACAAAGAAAAGTACTGTTATGTACTTTTCATTTGTTTAACTACGTTAGGAGAAAATGTGAAGGAATACACTTAATGTCGAAAAGTATTTTTTAGTTTTTCAGAGATCCGAAGAATACTTAAAAGTTAATCGGTAAAGAAAAGACAAAATATCCAAAAATATTTGGATTCTGAGAATCGCAGTTTTCGAACTATCGGACGAATTTTGCAAGACGGAAGCACGAAGCTTCCAAGGGAAGCTTCGTAAATAGTAAGGAGGTTAGTTGAGGAGGTGTGAATAGTAGATTTAGGGGCAAAATAACTATTTTGACCCTAGCTTTGAAAATCTATAAAAGGAAGCCTTAAGCTCATTTGTGTGGGATTTTAAAAATCCTCCAACACTTGAGAGAAAGAGAGAGAGAGAGAGAGAGATCGGATGGGAGGCAGAAGAGGAAAGGAAGAGGAAAAACTTGCTCGTGAACAAACTTTGTCCGACGAAAGGAGATTAAAGGAGAAAGGTAATCCGAAACCTAGTCTCTTATAAATTTTCTTTAAGTTTTATATGTTCAAAACATAGCTTAATGAGAATAATGAGTAAAAGATGTTAGGAATGATTTCATATGGGTGAAATCCTGAGAAAAGAAGAAATAAGAAATAAGAAATTAGAAGTTTAGTTTGTAAATTTCTTAAGGAAGTATAAGTTTCGTAATGAATTTGAGCGATCCGAATAAATCATATAAACGATTCGGTGAAATAAGTAAGGAATGGTGTTTTATAACATCGAATTCCAATAAAAAGTGAAATCATAATCAAAATATTGATTAAAAATGAAGAACGAATGAAGAACGCGAAGAACATTATTGATGGACAAATTTAAAACCATCATAGTGTAATTGTTGTTGATAGACAAGTTTAAAACCATCACGTATAAGTTAGATGCTTATTACTTGGTTAGGAATGGTAGAAATGTTCATGAAGAACGGATTAAAACTGAGCTATAACGAAGTTATGGTGAAAATTTTGTAAAAGACGAACAAAAATTAGAAAGTTAGTAATTGAACCCGAACATGTAGGGTTTCATAAGAATGTATGAAAACATAGAAAATGTGAGTCGTGGACTCAAGAACAAACAAATTCTGAGTTCGGATGACCGAATTACGGACGAACGAACGAAGAACGTTAAAAACATAAAATAAACATAAAATCAAGACAATCAAATGGCATGTTAATGGATTCAGAACGATGTTCTATCTGAGGGTAATCAAAGTATGTAAAATAAGGAAGAGAATAGCTTTGGAACAACCTCATTCTGAGTTATAATGAAGAAGTTAGGAGATTGCAAAGTAAGCGTCTCAAGCATGTAAAAGACTTAGAAAAATTTTCAAGGATTAAGGCTTGGCGCCGCAGCGCGAGCCGTGCCTTGGGAGGCGGCGCCGCAGTGCCAGCCCTAATAGTTAGACACTACAGAGTGGCACTGTAACACTAGAGATAAAGAGGGAATCTGCGCCGCAGCGCTGGTGCAGGGCAAAGCCCGGAGAGGAGCTTTTAACTGCTCAACTCTTGGGGAACGTGTAACGTAAGATAAGGAACATATAGTTTGCATAAAGTAACATTTAATTAAGTGATTTAAACCTTTATTAAAGGTTGAATGGAAAGATTGAACGGGATTAAAAGACAGAGAATTTAAGTGGTAGATTACGTAACCGATATCCGGGGACTGTAGTCGAGATAAACGAACGTGGGGGATGGCTATGATTGTGATTCCTTAGACATTGAGTGACGAGAGTAATGAATAACATTTTGATGTTATGTTGTAGTAATAAGAGAAGTGTAAAGTGGATAGACAATGTGAACGCAACGCAGTTGCGATGAACGATCGGTCTTAGCATACAATGAATCGTATGACTTCGACATTAAGAAAGAATAATGAACATGGGGTTCAGGTGATGAGTAATGAATGAAAAAAATTGAAGCCTTAGGTAAGGGTTGAATGAGAGATTAAAAGATTAAAAACGTGAATGCGGATTACGTAAATGATCCTCGTGAATCGTATTCGCATCGAGCGAACATTCTAAGTGTACATTGGTTGTATAACTTAGACGTTGACAAAGGTAGTAAATAAGATATGATTTATCAAGAAAGTCGTACTGAACGGTAATGAGAATAATGAAAGCCGAATGTGAGTTGGATAGAAAATGCTAGAATGAAATGTAAGTGTTAAACACTTCAACCGATGTGAAGGCTGAGGGTACGCGAATATTAAACGGGCAGAACCTACACCCCGTGTATGGTTTGACCGTAGGATAATGAGGTTCTATGATTATACCTGTGAACGGTAAATAAGCTGAATTAAAGACAAGTACGTATAATTTAAAGAAGTTGAGTTAATGTAAAACTTGAAAGACATTCAGAGTCGAATGGATCGGACATTGTAAGATAAGAATAAGGTAACGTAAAATGCTTACCGCTATAAATGCGTAGAATGAATATTGAATGATCGTTACGAGTGTACAAAAGACTATATAACTTAGACGATAAAGAATGAATCCTGAGGTATGGCATTTAGTTTCCAGAAAGCCATAAGGAATAAGAAATTGACGTAACGAACGTTATAGTTTAATGGTTCAGATAAGTGAAGATAAGTTAGGTTGTGGTGCAATCGTAACCTTTGATGGTTGACATATGGGAGCTGGGCTAAACAATTCCTTCAGAGAGCGAAGGTATATACAAAACTGGCAACCGATCTAACTCATTATTATGGGTAGTGTAGATGAGACGATGTAACGCCCCCAAATTCAGATAATTGAAACCCGAACTCAGTGCATTACGATACCATTTCTATGAGCGGAAATAATAATATTGTCATAAATATCTAACTTAATTTACATATCAGAGTTTTCTAAATCCCAGGTACGTGACCTTAAAACATTTCATTACATGATAGATAATAAATATAATCATTTTATTTAAGTCTAGCTATTACATAAGATAACACAAACTTATTCCGGTAGCTTTCCTTTCCTTTTGTTCTTAGCAGAGCCCTCTGGCCGATCATACTTAACTGAAAACATTTAAATTAAGCAAGGATGAGCATTTGAGTGCCCAGCAAGTAATAAAAATTATAAATATTAGCTGAAAGGATTAAATGTTTTCTTTGTACTACCCTTCTACAATAAATCAAAAGTTGTGAAGTAATCTGAACCGATAATAATAACATAACAACTCTCTATCAAATTTTTGAAACTATGTACTGACTATAAATAGGGTTAAGGTGACATACTATGAACATTATTTTTCATTTTCGCTAAGGTTTAGCAGAACTTCATCCTCAAACTGTTATAACTTACGGACACGAGGGTGATCTGCCCAATGTGCCTTGTATTGATCAATACTACATGCAAGAACGATATTATCCTTCACTGTGTCTGCCTTGGGCGCATAAAAGTTTTCCCATGTTTGGGATGTTCATACATAGTCAGGAATCCAAATCAAAACAATTTGATTGGATACAAAAAGGTTTTATCATATTCAACGATATTTCTAAATCTGTGTCTAGCTGATCAAATAGGTTAGAGGTATGTGTGTGTGTGTGTGTATATATATATATATATATATATATATTTATCAAATGTGATTAAATACAATGATTATCTAAGTGGGGACACTTGAATAACCATATTTAGAAATTAACTTGAATAGAATATATATATATATATATATATATATATATATATATATATATATATATATATATCCGAATGCAAGTATAGTACCATGTTGATAAATCAATGATCTGGATATAACATATATAACAATAGGGTTAATAATCTGGTACAATAATAATATAATTCTGAAACTCTCTTACTTCTGTCCATTGTATAAAGGAAATGCAAAGGTAGGATACTTGTCTAGTCTGCTGCTTACACAACTTAGTTATATCCTTAATTCAACAACTTATCATTTATAAGATTGTTTTATTGATTAGAATAACATATCATAACACATCATACTATTATTTATAGTTAATACATAACCTAATCAAATTGACACATAGTTATATCAGTCATTAAGACACAAACAAACACTTATACAGTCAAACTATATAGGTTTGAATCAAATTCGGTAGCATTTTGGTGTACCGATGGCTTTATCGGGTAATTTTCGAGTTTAAAACTCTAATCTGTATCTCAAACATTATTCTGGATAATTAAATATCAATCATATTATTTATAAATAACTTATAATAATTTATAATTAATTTTTATAATTTATCATAATTTTTCAAACTCTGAAATCATTATTAAATGATTTAAATATTAAATAATTCCATTATCATTAATATTGAAATAATATTAAAGTATTAATGCAACCCTTACCAAAATATCAAAGTTATTTTATAATAACTCAAATATTTTTAAAGTATTAATTATTACCCTTAAATGATTTTTAAAACATTTAAAATCATTTTTAAACAATTACCATTAATATTTAAATATTAAGATATTATTCACTAAAATATTAAAAGTCATTTATAATAACTTAAAATATTTTTAAACCACTTATATCCTTTTTAAATGATTTTTAAATCAATAAAATCATTTTAAAGCTATTTATTTAATTTTATTATTAAATAAATCTAATATCATTAATATTAAATAATTAATGAAATTTATCTTAAAATATTAAAAGTAATATTTTATAACTTAGAATATCTTTAAACTCTTTATTTGCATTTAAAATTATTTTTATAAAATTAAAATCATTTTTAACTAATTTATTTAATATAATTATTAAATAAATATAATATCATTAACATTAAATAATTAATAAAACTTACATTAAAATATTGAAAGTTACATTTTATAACTTAAAATATTATTAAATACCTTATTATCATTTAAAATGATTTTTAATATAATAAAATCATTTTAGTTAAATTATTTAATGCATTTATTAAATAAATTAAATGTTAATAAAATTCAAATAATTACTAATATTTATGGAAAACATGTCAAATTATTAAAAGTTAATTTTTATAACCTAGAATAAATTTTAAAAGCTGATTTTGTAATTTTTAAAATTTATTTACTATTTTTAAATAATTTTTAGAAATTTAATTAATTAAAATTAATAAATTTATCGCTATAGCTTTTAGCGACAGAAACCGTCGCTTAAAGTGTTCTTGAGCACCAAAAACACTTAAATGCAGTTAACAAGTGGCCACGTTTGACCAAGTGTAATTCGCTGTGTAAATGGTTTATGGGCAATCTATAACATGGATCTTGTAGTGTTAATGTAACACTACAAGTATTAACTAACTTCGGGGTCAGATCATAACAAACAAGCAAGTTATAAAGCCTGGAATAAGCTATCAAAGCAGTTCATCACATTTTAAAAATTTGCTGAAAATAAATGATGGCCTTCAGCAGATGATGGGTTCATGGTAAAAGTGTTCTAGGCGTAAAGGTACATGCATAGTAACTAGCGAGGTACACGAATCAAGCATTTATAAGGTTTACAAATCATCAAGATGCAAGATCTGTGTTCTAAAGAACTTGTGGGACCAATTGTTTTAACTTTCTGGGTTACCTAGAAAGTAAAACATAATGATCAATGACTTTTGTGGAATTACTATGATCGATCCGTTGCTTTCTAAGGTTTGGAAATGTTTTGTACTTGTAGTTGGCATGTCATACTATAATCTAGATACCATTATACATCCTAAAAGCTTGTCGTAAAGCGAGATCAAAATTTGGTGAAAAGGTCGAAATAAGGTTCTTCATGTTTCTGGAAAATCCCAGAAATGCCAATCAGTGCGAGTGGCCTTCTTTGACCACTTGCTACGATCGATATATTGATTGTTTAAGAGTTCTAAGGCCATGGCTAGGGTCCACATTACAAGCTACAATCTGAATACAACACATCATCAAAACACTAACATGACTGACAGATTAAGGAGCTTAAAGATGTTGTCAGACATTGTTCTAAACTTTTTGGGTTACCCATAATTCTACTCGGTCATGGTCGGCCAACGACCTTTGACCATGAATAACTTGTAATATACAATAGATCTGACTCTGATTCAAGTTCTATATCAAAGCTAGCATAACATACTACAAGATCAAACACTTAAACAACAACAAAACATAAAAGGGGTTTACATTTGAGCTTTGATTTTGATTCTGACCTTCTGATATGTTAATGGTAAACGTGGGGCTTGCTTATGGGACTGATATACATATATATTTCGCGGGTTAGAGAGAGAGAAGCTTGGTGGTGTGTTTGTGAACAATTGGGACTAAATTATGAACTTTCCTCTCTCTCAATCTGTATATAATATGATGTATTGGATATGGCTGATCATGTGGCCAGATTTTTATTGATTAAAGGCTATTACTAGACCACATGGCTAGCTAAAGTTGGTCACCAACTAAAGTTATGGCAAGTTTTACAAGTTATCTATTAAATAATATAAGAAGGGTAATTTGGTCATTTGGTTTTTACTTTTAGTGGCAAAGTTGTCAATTCATTCTAACCCTTAGGGTTTGACCCTTAGGGTTTAACCCTAAGGTTTCCCAAGCTCTAAATCTAGAATTGTGTATTAAGGGCAAAAATGAAAATCTTAGTTTCTAAAAATGTTGATTAGGGTTCCCTAATTACACTAGGTTTCCTAATCACCTAGGATTTGTAAATTAGCCTTTATAATATATTAATTATCATTAACCTTGCTAAATTAATACTTAGGGTTTATAAATTAGCAATTAGGGTTCTAATTTAGTAATTAGGGTTTCTAGATATTAATTAGGGTTTACCTAATTAACATTAAACATAATAATGGTAATTAATTACATAACACACAACTTACAGTCATAACTGAGTTATGTACTATAGTTTATCAGTAATGCTAGGGTTTATACTATTTTACTATAACTGATCTACAAATTAACATTACACACATATCAGGCATATTTATATCACTGAAATATAAATAATATTATATTATTATTCTTATTCTTTATTCAAAATCCAGACTTAGGGTTTTGAATTCATATCTGACATAACCTTCATACATACTATCATTAATTAAGTTAAAATAATTAACCTAACCAATATAATAAAATATATATCATAATAATCTTAATAATCATATCATATACACCATAATCATATTTTTATGGAAAATAAATAATAAATATTTTATTACAAAATTGATTTATTATAAAAATATAATCTATAATGATCAATAAGTCTAAAAAGAAATTATTTACGTCTAATAAATAATTTTATTTATCATATAGATACATATACTTTACTTTGCAAATATTTTCACCTTTATATATATATAAAAAAAATTAAATTCCAAAATTTCTTATTGAAAATATTGGGTTATTACAAACGAGAACTTGTTTGTTAGTTGTTTGTGGGAAACCACTCAAAGTACCATATGGACTACTAGAAGAGAAACGATGTGTGCTGAGTCCTAGAGAAGTTGTAAGAAGAAGATAAGAATGTAAATCATCAAAGATGATGAACGTATTGATTAAGACATATCTGTATGTCATGAAGCCGTTAACCGGTAAAGGAAGTTGGTCGCATAAACTTAGATTGTAAGAATGTGAACCCTAAGAAGAGAAGTTAAGTAAACCAATGCGTAAGTCAAGTATATGACTGATTGGTGTATGTGTTATTTCCTTATGTGTTATAAGGATTGGAATGAAGCGATTCGGTAAAGAAGTCATGTTTGTCACGTAAGGCAAGTTTCTTAACTTCATTCACATTTTAAATGAATGCTAGTCTCTAAAACTTCTTAGATGTTGAACTTGAGAAGTTCTGTCTATGCGAAAATGTGTGATATTTGTACAAGATGGTAGAACGTATGAGGCCTTGTGCCACAATTTGAACACTTCGGTGTTTCTATGAGATGAACTGTTCAATATGAGAATGTTTTGTTTATACATGAAGCGATATTGTTAAGTCTGTGCTAATTATTCTAGCCAGACAGGATGTGTATGGAATAAGGTATAAGAATGAAAGTATTATTGTGACGCCCCCAAAATAGGTACACATCCCCTATTCTGAGTCGCCAAATACATGGTACAGAATACAAATACAATCTTAAATATACAACATGAGCTGTGAATTTTAATACAAATATTGTCTTCTAGATAGTATTCAAACTCAAAATAAATCCTCAATACATTTATTAACACACTATTTCATAGAATAGTGAGGACTACTAATGCTATCATCTGGACCGTCACTCCATTCCCCGACTAGTCCCTGCTACGTTCTCATTTCGTGAAGAGAACAATGAAAGCAAAATGGTGTGCTCAACTAGCCCGATGAAGAAATATTATGACTAAGATAATGCGAATAAATTATCATTAGCCTTCTTGATGTTAAAGCGATACAATATAACAAACATCAAGTTTAAGCTGCAGTGAGAACAAGCAATCCATTAAAAGAGTCAAGTAGAGAATAAAATCTACTATCTTCTATGATTTAAAAGGTTTTCATCACTTTTATCATTTGGGACTCGACAATATATAATCCACATCATCCCCACTTTTCGACCAAGAATATTCATTAGTATCACAACCACAAATTATCCATGCACTACGGGCGAGGATATTCATGTATTCATCAATGGTCATGATCATGTCAACAACAGTCCATCAATACACTACGGGCTAATGAGGACTTTTACCACATCATTTGTAACAATACGATCATGATTATACCGAATAATCCCTGGTCATAATTATACCAAGTCCATCTATGCACTACAGGCCATAGATGACTTTCAATATAATATAAATATGAGGATGATGACAATGATATAAGAATTCAATAAAACAAGTTCAAGAATTAATTTGTCCAAGAACCAATAACATCCAAATTGTCAACATGATACTGCTTTGTGGGGTAAAACTCAAGAATGCTCGGAAGAATATTTCCATGAAAAGATCTTTGGATGAAGCGCAAATATCAAGGATATTCCACTAATTTCATGGAGTATAAAAGCCAAAACTTTAACCAATGAGTATAATAAAGAATGGAATAACAAAAGAAATCACGGGCATGCGATAGGCCGCTACACATAAAAGTTATTCAGCAATGAATAATAAATAACGGAACGGTCGTCATGCGTAGAGCGCACAAACATGATATTCTAACAGAATAATAAATAACGGAACGGTCATGCGTAAACGCAGCGCACGTGTGGTATTCCAACGAATAATAAAGAATGGAATAAAGAAGAATTTCACCATGTATGCGGTGCTTCGCGACAGGCGTGAGTTATTCAACATAATAATAAAGAATGGAATAATGGAAGAATTTCACCATGTATGCGGTACAGACATAGGCAGAGTTATTCAACATAATAATAAAGAATGAAATAATGAAGCTCTCTTCATGAATACAAAAGAAATAATACCTCTTACTTTAGAAGAAAGCTGGATATAAGAGTAGTGAAGTAGCATAATACTTTTCGTCTTTCTCTATAGTTTCTCTCTAGAGTTTCGATGAATTAAAAGAAATAATGAAGGAATGAGCTTCTATTTATAGGTGAATGGATTTGAATAGTAACTAATTCATGAGCGATCCAGATTGATTTACTTTTAAGCAGACGGTCCATATTAATTTACTATAAAGTATTAATAAAATATTCTAATAAAAAAAATTTGAAATAAAATATAATATATTCTATTTATAATCTAATAAAATGAATAACTTTATAAAAGTATTCTATTTTATATAAAAAAATTTATTATGCAAACACTATGCGAGCCTTTATGCAAACACTATGTATAATAGAATATTATATATTCTATTTATAGTCTAATAAAGCGAATAACTTTATAAAAGTATTCTGTTTTATATAAAAAGTTTTTTATTTTATTACATTTATAATAATAATAAAACAAAACTTATCACCTTTATTATAATTCACAATATTAATCGACCAGGTCGTTCCCAGGAAAAAGGGGGCTTTCCAATAAGGATTTCTCCCTATTGGCACACAATTAGGTGACAAAACCTCTCCTTGACAGAACTTCTAGACATCGTTAATATTGCAAATAATAATATTAACAACTTTGTTATCTCAATTATTGATTTAATAATATATAAAATATCGACAATAATTGAACAAAACTGAGTGACTTCTTACGTAAGCATCAATAATCAAAACTGTGTGCTACTATGCAACCACGCCATTATTCTTTGTACTTTTAACACGGGTGTTTCAACAGATTAACAGTAAAACTTCCATATTATTTTCATAAAAAGATATTTTTGTCGTTTTCTCAATCAGACAATAATTCTGTTGTGGGGTCCCCCAATGATTGTGCCATCGTACTAATATTCCCTGTTAAAACGAATATTCCCCGACCCATCGAATATTATTTAACAACTTGCGTACTTTGCAAAATTTATAAATATTACCTACAACTATAACATTATCTCAAATTCACACCATAATTTTTTTAAAAAATATTTCTAGAAAATTAAATCTTTATTCGTAAAATTTGGGATTCTACAATCTCCCCTCCTTATGAAATTTCGCCCTCAAAATTTATGTACGTGCCTGGTATGCCGAACAAATGAGGACACTTAGTCAGATTCTAACTCTTGAGGTATAACTTTTGAGTGTTGAATACGATCCTTCTTATCCAAGATTTTAACACGTATCTCCTCATACGTTAAATCTTCTGCTATTTCGTCTAGTTTTAATTCAATAATGTGGTTCGAGTCGTCCACATATTTATGTAACATCGATACGTGAAAAATGTTATGAACACGTGACATACTTGGCGGTAAAACGAGTCTATAAGCCACAATTCCTACTTAATTGAGGATTTCAAATGGACCAATTAAATCGAGGGTTGAGATTTCCTCTCTTCATCGATTCTTGCTTTTAGAATAACGCCCTCTTGAACCTTCTTCTGCACATTCATCAGCTCTGAGTATGTAGCTTGAGCGGCTTTAACTTTATCGATTAAAGTCGATTCTACTCGTATATTCGCTATCTTCACGTGGGTCTCTAGAGTCTTTAACTCTATCTTCATCATTTGTAAGTTATACAAAATGGGCCTTTGCGTTGACAATATCGCACTCATACCCGCATATGATTTTCTACTCAATGCGTCAGCTACCATGTTTGCTTTTTCAGGATGGTATTGAATGGTATAATTGCAATCTTCAACAGCTCGAGCCAACTTCTTTGGCGCATGTTACGTTCATTTTAGTTGAAGAAATATTTGAGGGTTTTAGAAATGGGTTTTGTACTGGGGTCAATACAAAATTCGATTTGACGCTCTAGGGGTAGGCTAGGAAGTCTTCAAGAATACGTCAGGAAATTTAATAGAAACATCATTCAAAACTGTGACCCTCATCCAAGACTTGGATAACACGTCACATTGATATCTATCAACTTGCCACCGTTAATCATGACATCCCCTATGGATATTCTAGCTTCGGTGTATTCCAAGACTTGGAAGTCACCAGCAAAGGGCTTGGGGCTCTTTACTTATGGCTTGATATGACAATGATTGACTTTAGTGGTTTGGTTGCTTGAATTCACATAACAGGTTGGTTAGGAATATGAAAGCTAACAACCTTACGAAAATAATTAATTTTGGCATGATGAGTAGTTAACCAATCGATTCCTAAAATCACATCAAGGGAAAGTATTTTCAAAGAGATAAGATCGAGAGGTAACGTGAAAGTGTCGATTTGAATCAACAAGATTTATAAACAGTGGAGGTAACGAAGGTTTCTACTAACGAAATTTCAACCAATAAGTCAAAGTCTAACTTCTCTGGGGTCAAATTTAAATGTTGAACGCAAGCAAGAGGGATAAAAGAATGGGTAAAACCGGTATCTAATAAGGTATAGACTTCACAAGAATTTATGATTAACTTACCCGTGACAATTTCGTTCGAGTTCCTCGACAAAAGCTCTCACTTAAACTACCGACTTTAACTTGTCTAAGACATCCTTTGGTGTCACCATCCCAGTTGGACTTGACTTCACCATATGAAAAAATCGAGCTAGGTGACCTTCTCTTCCGCAATTAAAACACGCTTTGGATTGCTGTGTACAGTTTGGACGGATGTGTCCCTCCGGTGGTCATTCTTGTTCCTTTGAAACGGGTGCTGGTGCTGCTATCTTTCCATCATTATTAAACCTCCTCTTCTTGAAATTTCCACTTCTATTATCTTGGCCATGATTACCACCGAAGTGGTTACCATTCTTGGCATGATAATTTCCCCCACGATGGTTATCATTGTTCCGATGGCTATTGCCACTGGTACGATTATTATCGTGTTGTTGGTCGTTACCTTTTGGTTGTGCTGACTCATTATCGCGCTCCAATAACTGAGCCCTATTCATAACATCAGAATATAAACAAAGTTTATGAGAGATAAGATATTGACGTATCTCGGGTTTCAAACCTCTTAGAAATATTCGCGTCACTCTCTCCTCATTATCAACCAAATGGGACGCAAACTGGGACAACTTGGCAAACTTGGCTTCGTACTGCGACACGGTCATGTTGTTTTGCTCCAACTTCATGAACTCTACCTCTTTCATGTGACGAATACTTTTGGGAAAGTACTTGTCGTTGAATAATTCTTGGAACTTCTCCCAAGTCATCTTCAGTGCGGCAGGTTGAGTACGCTTTAAAGATTCCCACCAGTAATCTTCCTCTGCTCACAACATGAAGGTGGCAAAGGGAACCTTTTGCTCCTCGGAGCATCCCAAGACATCAAATATCTTGCAGATCTGCTTTATCCACGTCTTCGCCTTAAGTGGTTTTGGCTCTCCAAAAAACTCTGGTGGTCCCAGTTCCTTGAACTGCTTAGAGGTGACCATCCGAGAGTTGCAAGTGTTTCCACCTGCATTTTGGACAGGAGTCGCTTTTCCTGATGTTGCATGAATTGCATAAAACCTCTGAAAATTCTATCGTTCATCATTTGGTTAGTGTTGTTGTTTTCCTGAGGATTGTCGCATTCCAGATGCACATTATCCTGATTATTGATCTGTGGAGACTCAACGGTCTCCTGTGCTCCATTGATGTTCTCAACATTCTCGGAAGTCATTTTCAAATACTGCCACAAAACAAGGGTTAATTGACATATCACATATTATCCCTATACTCTGACCGACCAATTAAATACCAAATAAACTTAAGTAGGTCATACTAGTGAAGTAATTCCCTGTCTCTCCCCTCCCAGTTCTTGTCTCACATCTCAGCCAGGGATCATATCCCTAAGCTTTGATACCAACTATGATGCCCCCAAAATAGGTATACATCCCCTATTCTGAGTCACCAAATACATGGCACAGAATACAAATACAATCTTAAATATACAACATGAGCTGTGAGTTTTAATACAAATATTGTCTTCTAGACAGTATTCAAACTCAAAATAAGTCCTCAATACATTTATTAACACACTATTTCATAGAATAGTGAGGACTACTAATGATATCATCTAGGCAAGTCAATCGGTTTCCCGACTAGTCCTCGCTACGTTCTCATTTCAAGAGAGAACAATGAAAGAAAAAAGGGTGAGCTCAACTAGACCCCGAAGAAATATTATGACTAAGATAATGCGAGAATAAATTATCATTAGCCTTTAATGATTGTTAAAGCGATACAATATAACAAATATCAAGTTTAAGCTGCGATTGGAACAAGAAATCCATTAAAAAAGAGTCAAGTAGAGAATAAAATCTACTATCTTCTATGATTTAAAAGGTTTTCATCACTTTTATCATTTGGGACTCGACAATATATAATCCACATCATCCCTGCACTACGGCCAAGGATATTCATTAGTATCACAACCACAAATTATCCATGCACTACGGGCTAAGGATATTCGTGTATTCATCAATGGTCATGATCATGTCAACAACTGTCCATCAATGCACTACGGGCCAATGAGGACTTTTACAACATCATTTGTAACATTACGGTCATGATTATACCAAATAATCCCTGGTCATAATCATACCAAGTCCATCTATGCACTACAGGCCACAGATAACTTTCAACATAATATCAACATGAGGATGATGACAATGATATAAGAATTCAATAAAACAAGTTCAAGAATTAATTTATCCATGAACCAATAACGTCCAAATTGTCAATATGATACTACTTTGTGGGGTAAAACTCAAGAATGCTTAGAAGAATATTTCCATAAAAAGATACTAGATGAAGCGCAAAAAACAAAGATTATTCCACTAATTTCATGGAGTATAAAAGCCAAAACTTTAACCAATTGAGTATAATAAAGAATGGAATAATAAAAGAAATCACCGGGCATGTGATAGAATAGATGGCACGAGTTATTCCAGCAGAATAATAAATAACGGAACCGGTCATGCGTAAATGCAGGACATGATATTCTAACGAGAATAATAAATAACGGAACCGGTCGTGCGTAAGCGCATGCACGGGATGTTCCAGCGAATAATAAATAACGGAACTAGGTCATGCGTAAACGCACAAACAGGATATTCCAATAGAATAATAAAGAATGGAATAACAAAAGAATTTCACCATGTATGTGGTACTTCACATAGACAGTTTATTCCAACATAATAATAAAGAATGGAATAACAGAAGAATTTCACCATGTATACGGTACATCGCATAGACATGTTATTCCAACATAATAATAAAGAATGGAATAACAGAAGCTCTCTTCATGAATACGACAGAAATAATACCCCTTACCTTAGAAGAAACTAGATATAGGAGTAGTGAAGTAGCAGAATACTTTTCTTCTTTCTCTCTATAGTTTCTCTCTCTAGAGTTTCAGTGAATTCGTAAGAAATAATGAAGGAATGATGTAAGACCCCAACTTTTATGAATAAAGATGAATTTTCTATAATTATCATTTTTGAATATTATGGAATGAATTTGATATAATGTTATAGTTGTGGGTAATAGTTATTAATTTTGCAAAGTACGCAAGTTGTTATATAATATTCAATTGGTCGGGGAATATTTGTTTTAACAGGGAATATTAAATATTGACGGCACAATCATTAATTGGACCACTTTAACGGAATTATTGTCGGATTGAGAAAATGACAAAAATATTTTATGAAAATAATGGCAGAAGCTTTATCGTTAACTGTTGAAACACCCGGTGTTAAAAGTACAGGAATACGAGTGGTTGCATAGTAGCACACGGTATTGATTATTGATGCTTACGTGAGAAGTCACTCAATTTTGTTCAATTATTGCTTCAGTAATTGTTTTATATTATCTCACGTTAATTGATTACATTATTGTCGATATTTTATATATTATTAAATCAATAATTGAGACGACGAAGTTATTAATATTATTAATTGTAATATTAATGATGTCTAAAAGTTCTGTCAAGGAGAGGTTTGGTCACCTAATTGCACGCCAATAGGGAGAAATCCTTATTGGAAAACACCCTCTTTCCTCGGAACGACCTGGTCGATTAATAGTGTGAATTATAATAATGATGATGAAGTTTTGTTTTATTAGTATTATTAATGTAATAAAACAGAAAAGCTTTTTATATAAAATAGAATACTTTTATAAAGTTATTAATTTTATTAGACTATAAATAGAATATATTATATTCTATTATGCATAGTATTTTGCATATATAGTAAAATCTTTTTATATAAAACATAATACTTTTATAAATTTATTTCGTTTTATTAGACTATAAATAGAATATATTATATTTTATTATGCATAGTGTTTGTATAGTGCCTGCATAGTATTTGTGTAGTAAAATCTTTTTATATAAAACAGAATACTTTTATAAAGTTATTCGTTTTATTAGATTATAAATAGAATATATTATATTTTATTTAAATGATTTTGTTTTATTAGAATATTTTATAATAAACCAATTTGGACCGTCCGTTTAAAAGTAAATCAATCTGGACTGTTCAGGAATTAGTTACTATTCAGTCCATTCTCCTATAAATAGAAGCTCATTCCTTCATTATTTCTTACGAATTCCTTTGAAACTCTAGAGAGAGAGAAACTATAGAGAGAAATAAGAAAAGTATTACGCTACTTCACTACTCCTATATCCAGTTTGTTCTAAGGTAAGGGTATTATTTCTTTCGTATTCATGAAGAGAACTTACATTATTCTATTTTTTATTACATTGGAATAACTTGTATCATGTGATCTACCCTATACTTGGTGAAATTCTTCTATTATTCCATTCTTTATCATAATGTTGGAATAACCTGTCTATGCGAAGTACCGCATACATGGTGAAATTCTTTTGTTATTCCATTCTTTATTATTCTGTTGGAACATCATGTCTGTGCATTTACGCATGACCTGGTTCCATTATTTATTATTCTGTTGGAACATCCTATCGGTGCGAATTTCGCCTGACCTGGTTTCGTTATTTATTATTCTGTTGGAATATCCTGTTTGTGCGTTTATGCATGACCTAGTTCCATTATTTATTATTCTGTTGGAATAACCTGTCTGTGCGGTCTATCGCATGCCTAGTGATTTCTTTTGTTATTCCATTCTTTATTATACTCAGTTGGTTAAATTTTTGACTTCTATACTCCATGAAATTAGTGGAATATCCTTGATATTTGCGCTTCATCCAGTATCTTTTCATAGAAATATTATTCTGAGCATTCTTAAATTTTACTCTACAAAGAAGCATCATGTTGACAATTTGGACGTTATTAGTTCCTGGATAAATTAATTCTTTAACTTGTTTTATTGAATTCTTATATCATTGCCATAATCCTCATGTTTATATTATGTTGAAAGTCATTTATGGCATGTTGTGCATAGATGGACTTGGTATGATTATGACCAGGGATTATTCGGTATAAGCATGACCATAATGTTACAAATGATGTTGTAAAAGTCCTCATTGGCCCGTAGTGCATTGATGGACAGTTGTTGGCATGATCATGACCATTGATGAATACACGAATATCCTTGGCCCGTAGTGCATGGATAATTTGTGGTTGTGATACTAATGAATATCCTTGGTCGTAGTGCGGGGATGATGTGGATTATTTATTAAAAATTCGAGTCCCAATGATAAAAGTGATGAAAAACCTTTTAAATCATAAAAGATAGTAGATTTTATTCTCTACTTAACTCTTTTAATGGATTGCTTGTTCATTGCAGCTTAAACTTGATGTTTGTTATATTGTATCGGTTTAACACGTTGAAGGCTAACGATAATTTATTCTCGTATTATCTTAGTCATAATATTTCTTCTCGGGCTAGTTGAGCTCACCCTTTTACTTTCATTGTTCTCTTTAGGAAATGAGAGCGTAGCGAGGACTAATCGGGGAGCGGAGTGACTGGTCCGGATAATAGCATTAGTATTCCTCACTATTCTGTTAAATAGTGTGATAATAAATGTAATGAGGACTCAATTGAGTGTGGATATATTGTCTAGATGACAATATTTGTATTAAAACTCACAACATATGTTTTGTCGTATTTTACACGATTGTTGTATAATTAAGTTGTATTTTAATTTTGTACCATGTATTTGGCGACTCAAGATGGGTGATGTATACCTATTTTGGGGGCGTCACAGTTGGTATCAAAGCTTAGGGATATGATCCCTGGCTGAGATGTGAGACAAGAACTAGAAGGGGAGAGACGGGGAATTCCTTCGCTAGTATGACCTACCTAAGTTTATTTGGAATTTAATTGGTTGGTTAGAGTATAGGGATAATATATTGCATGTCAATTAACCTTTGTTTTGTGGCAGTATTTGAAAATAGCATCCGAGAATGTTGAGATTAGCAATGGAGCATAGGAGACCGTTGAGTCTCCACAGATCAATAATCAAGATAATGTGTGTCAGGAAAGCGATAATCCTTAGGCAAACAACAACACTGACCAGATGATAAACGATGGAATGTTCAGAGGCTTTATGCAATTTATGCAACATCAGTCAAGAGCGGCTCCTGTACAAAATGCGAGTGGAAACACCTGGCAACTCTGAGTCATCATCGCTAAGCGATTCAAGGAATTGGGACCACCGGAGTTTTTTGGAGAGCCAAAACCACTTAAGGCGGAGACGTAGATAAAGCAGATCTGCAAGATATTTGATGTCTTGGGATGCTCTGAGGAGCAAAATGTTCCCTCTACCACCTTCATGTTGCATGCAGAGGCAGATTACTGGTGGGAATCTGTAAAACGTACTCAACCTGCCGCACTAAAGATGACTTGGGAGAAGTTCCAAGAATTGTTCAACGACAAGTACTTTCTTGGAAGTATTCGTCACATGAAAGAGGTAGAGTTCATCAAGCTGGAGCAAAACCGAGTTGTCCCGGTTTGCGTCCCATTTGGTTGATAATGAGGAGAGAATTTCGCAAATGTTTCTAAGAGGTTTGAAACCCGAGATACGTCAATATCTTATCTCTCATAAACTGTGTTTGTATTCAGATGTTGTTAATAGGGCTCAGTTATTGGAGCGTGATAATGAGTCAACCCAACCAAAAGAGAGCAG
The DNA here is from genome assembly GCA_020205605.1 of Panax ginseng. Lineage (NCBI taxonomy): Eukaryota > Viridiplantae > Streptophyta > Magnoliopsida > Apiales > Araliaceae > Panax > Panax ginseng. Next base: position 81,935,361 of record CM035132.1, read on the forward strand.
TTGGCAAAATGATAATACTAGTGATAACAGTCATCGAAGCTATGACAATAAGCATGGAGGGAATCAACATGCCAGAAATGGTAACCACTTCGGTGGTAATCATGGCCAAAACAATAAGAATGGACATTTCAAAAAGAGGAGATTCAATAATGATGGAAAGACGTCAACACCAGCACCCGTTGTCAAGGAAGGAGAACGACTACCTATCATATGCTTCAAATGCGGAGGGGAGGGACATATTAGTCCAAATTGCACGATGTCGTCCAAAGCATGTTATAATTATGGAAGAGAAGGTCACCTAGCCCAATTTTGTCGTTCACCGAAGACAAGTTCAGCTAGGATGGAGACACCAAAGGACGTCCTAGAAAATTCAAAGCCAGTAGTGCAAGGGAGAGCATTTTTCGTGACCTCCCAAAAAGCAAGGAACCCGAACGAGGTCATCACGGGTAAGCTTATCATAAAATCTAGCGAGGTTTATACCTTATTTGATACCGGTTCTACCCATTCTTTTATTTCTCCTACTTGCGCTCAACGTTTAAATTTGACTCTGGAGAAATTAGACTTTGACTTGTCTGTTGAAACTCCATTGGGAGAAAACTTCATTACATCCACTGTTTATAAGTCTTGTTTGGTTCAAATCGGTACCCTCACATTACCTGTCGATCTTATTTCATTGAAGATACTTGCATTTGACGTAATTCTAGGGATTGATTGGTTAACTACTCATCATGCAAAAATTGATTGTTTTCATAAGGTTGTTAGCTTTCATATTCCTAACCAACCTATTATGCGAATTCAAGCAACTAAACCATTAAAATCAATCACTGTCATCTCAAGCCATAAAGATATTCATTTATTGAAAAATGGATGTCAAGCTTTCTTAGCTCATGTCACGGATCTAAACAAAAATACGTCAGTTTTGAATGATATTTCTATTGTTAATAAATTTTTCGGCCGATTATTCACGAAGAACTTCCCGGCCTTCCCCAGAACATGAAATTGAATTTTATATCGACCTTGAACCCGGTACAAAACCCATTTCCAAAGCCCCATATCGAATGGCTCCTATTGAACTTCAGGAGTTAAAGACCCAACTGCAGGAATTGTTAGACATCAGTTTCATTCATCCTAGTACATCTCCTTGGGGTGCTCCTGTTCTATTCGTGAAGAAGAAAGATGGGAGTATGTGACTTTGTATTGATTATCGGGAGTTGAACCATGTCACTATCAAAAATAGATATCCATAGCTTCGCATTGATGACTTGTTTGACCAGTTGTAAGGCACAAAATTATTTTCAAAGATTGATCTTCGTTCCGGATATCACTAATTGAAGATTAGAACCGATGACATTCCAAAGACGACTTTCAGAACTCGGTATCAGCATTATGAATTCCTAGTCATGTCTTTTGGATTGACTAATGCTCTTGTTGCCTTCATGGATATGATGAACCGAGTATTCAAGGAATATTTGGATCACTTTGTGGTCATCTTTATTGATGACATCCTTATTTATTCCAAAAGCCGTGAAGATCATGAGCAACACTTGAGGCTGATACTTCAAAAGCTTCATGAATATAAGCTTTATGCCAAGTTGAAGAAATATGAGTTCTAGCTTGAGGAAGTAGCATTCCTTGGGCACGTGGTATCAAGTCATGGAATATCTATTGACCCAGCAAAGATTGAAGCTATTCAAAGCTGGGAGAAACCTAAATCAGTGACCAAAGTACGTAGCTTTCTCGGCTTAGCTGGTTATTATCGGAGATTCGTAGAAGGTTTTTCTCGAATCGCTACTCCCTTAACTCAGCTGACTCAGAAAGATACAAAATTCAGTTGGAACAAGGAATGTGAGAAGAGTTTTCAAGAACTCAAGAGAAGACTCATTTCAGCACCTGTTCTGACAATACCATCAGGCTATGAGGGATTTATCATCTATAGTTATGCTTCAGGCAAAGGGTTAGGACGTATTCTCATGCAACATGGGAAAGTCATAGCCTATGCCTCTCGACAATTCAAAGAATATGAGAGGAATTATCCTACTCATGATCTAGAGTTGGCAGCTGTTGTCTTCACACTTAAAATTTAGAGGCATTACGTGTATGGTGAGAAAGTGGAGATCTTTACGGATCATAAAAGCCTCAAATATTTCTTCACTCAAAAGGAACTCAACATACGACAGCGACGTTGGCTTGAACTGTTGAAATGGAAAAGTAAACGTGGTAGCTGACGCATTGAGTAGAAGATCATATGCGGGTACGAGTGCGATATTGTCAATGCAGAGGCCCATTTTGTATGACTTGCAAAGGATGGAGATAGAGATAAAGACTCCAGGGACCCACATGATGATGGAGAATATACGAGTAGAACCGACTTTAATCAATAAAGTTAAAGCTGCTCAAGCTACAGACCTGGAGCTGATGCATATGAGGAAGAAGGTACAAGAAGGTGTTGTACCAGAAGCAAGAATCGATGAAGAAGGAATACTTCGAGTCAACTCCAGACTTTGTGTTCCTAACGATCCCGAGTTAAAGTATAAAATCATGATAGAGACGCACAACACACCGTTTGCAATCCATCCTGGGAGTACCAAAATGTATCATGATCTTCGACATACATTTTGGTGGGGCAATATGAAGAGAGAGATAACGCTGTTTATCTCAAGGTGTTTAACTTGTCAACGAGTCAAGGTAGTGTATCAAATACCAAAAGGTCCATTGCAACCACTTGAAATTCTAGAATGTAAGTGGAAGCACATTACCATGGATTTCGTTATTGGTCTTCCCAAGGTTTCTTATGGCATAGATGCAATTTGGGTCATTGTTGATAGATTGACCAAGTCTGCTCATTTCTTACCAATACGAGAAACTTATACACTTGAACGTCTTGCTCGTATGTACATAATCGAGATTGTAAGATTGAATGTTATGCCAGTTTCCATAGTTTCTGATCGAGACCCAAGATTCACTTCACGATTTTGGGTTAGTTTACAAAAAGTTATGGGCACGGATTTATAATTTAGTTCGGCATATCATCCTCAGACGGACGGACAATCAGAGAGGACTATTCAAACTCTTGAAGATTTATTAAGACTATGTGTCCTTGACTTCAAGGGAAGTTGGGACAAGTTCTTATCATTGGTGGAGTTTTCTTACAACAAAAATTATCAAACAAGTATTAGCATGGCTCCATTCGAGGCGTTGTATAGAAGAAAGTGTCGTTCTCTAGTATACTTGGATGAGGTAGGTGAAGCAACATTGTTGGGACCAGAGTTGGTACGTATGACTACGGAAAAGATTCAAAAGATCCGACAACGTATAAAAACCTCACAAGACCGACAAAAGAGTTATGCTGATCTTCATCGAAAGGACGTGGAATTCGATATTGGAGATTATGTGTTATTACGTGTTGCTCCATAGAAAAGAGTTATGAGATTTGGAAAGAGTGGAAAGATTAATCCTCGATTCATTGGCCCATTTTTAATCCTCGATCGAGTAGGGACTGTAGCCTATAGACTCGCTTTACCGCCAAGTATGTCTCGTGTTCATAACATTTTTCATATATCCATGTTACGTAAATATGTGAAAGACCCGAACCACATTATTGAGTTAGAACGGACGAAATAGCGGATGATTTAACGTATGAAGAGGTTCTGTTCAAATCTTGATAAGAAGGAACATATTCTACGCTCAAGGTTATACCTCAAGTCAAAGTTTTATGGAGGAACCACGATGTTGAGAAAATGACCGGGAGTTAGAATCGAAATGAAATTAAGGTATCCTTACCTCTTCGATATACCAGTGCATCGCCCTAATTTCGAGGGTTAAATTTCATAAGAAGGGGAGATTGTAAGACCCCAACTTTTATGAATAAAGATGAATTTTCTATAATTATCATTTTTGAATATTATGGAATGAATTTGATATAATGTTATAGTTGTGGGTAATAGTTATAAATTTTGCAAAGTAAGCAAGTTTTTATATAATATTCGATTGGTCGGGGAATATTCGTACGACGGCACAATCATTGGAGGACCCCACAATGGAATTATTGTCGGATTGAGAAAACGACAAAAATATTTTATGAAAATAACAACGGAAGTTTTATCGTTAACTGTTGAAACACCCGGTGTTAAAAGTACAGGAATACGCGTGGTTGCATAGTAGGACACGGTATTGATTATTGATGCTTACGTGAGAAGTCACTCAGTTTTGTTCAATTATTTCTTCAGTAATTATTGCATAGTATCTCACGTTAATTTATTCAATTATTGTCGATATTTTATATATTATTAAATCAATAATTGAGACGATGAAGTTATTAATATTATTAATTGCAAAATTAACGATGTCTAGAAGTTCTGCTAAGGAGAGGTTTGGTCACCTAATTGCGCGCTAATATGGAGAAATCCTTATTGGAAAGCCCCCTTTTTCCTGGAAACGACCTGGTCAATTAATAGTATGAATTATAATAATGATGACGAAGTTTTGTTTTATTAGTATTATTAATGTAATAAAATAGAAAAGCTTTTTATATAAAACAGAATATTTTTATAAAGTTATTCGTTTTATTAGACTATAAATAGAATATATTATATTCTATTATGCATAGTATTTTGCATATATAGTAAAATCTTTTTATATAAAACAAAATACTTTTATAAAGTTATTCATTTATTAGACTATAAATAGAATATATTATATTTTATTATGCATAGTATTTGCATAGTACCTGCATAGTATTTGCATAGTAAAATCTTTTTATATAAAATAAAATACTTTTATAAAGTTATTCGTTTTATTAGATTATAAATAGAATATATTATATTGTATTTATAGATTTTGTTTTATTAGAATATTTTATAGTAAACCAATCTGGACTGTCCGTTTAAAAGTAAATCAATCTGGACCGTTCAGGAATTAGTTACTATTCAGTCCATTCTCCTATAAATAGAAGCTCATTCCTTCATTATTTCTTATGAATTCACTGAAACTCTAAAGAGAAAAACTATAGAGAGAAAGAAGAAAAGTATTCTACTACTTCACTACTCCTATATCCAGTTTGTTCTAAGGTAAGGGGTATTATTTCTTTCGTATTCATGAAGAGAACTTCTGTTATTCCATTTTTTTTATTCTATTGGAATAACCTATATACGCGGTCTACCCTATACTTGGTGAAATTCTTCTGTTATTCCATTCTTTATCATTATGTTAGAATAACATGTCTATGCGAAGTACCGCATACATGGTGAAATTCTTCTGTTATTCAATTCTTTGTTATTACATTTGAATATCCTATATCGTATGCGCTTACGCATGACCGGTTTTGTTATTTATTATTCGTTGGAACATCCCGCCGGTGCGAAATTTACCGACACGGTTCCGTTATTTATTATTCTATTGGAATATCCTGTTTGTGCGTTTACGCATGACCTAGTTCCGTTATTTATTATTCTGTTAGAATAACCTATCTGTGTGGTCTATCGCATGCTTGGTGATTTCTTTTGTTATTCCATTCTTTATTATACTTAGTTGGTTTAAGTTTTGACTTCTATACTCCATGAAATTAGTGGAATATCCTTGATATTTACGTTTCATTCAGTATTTTTTCATAAAAATATTCTTATGAGCATTCTTGAATTTTACTCTACAAAGAAGTATCATGTTGACAATTTGGACGTTATTAGTTCCTGGATAAATTAATTCTTGAACTTGTTTTATTGAATTCTTATATTATTGTCATCATCCTCATGTTTATATTATGTTGAAAGTCATATGTGGCCTATTGTGATTAGATGGACTAGGTATGATTATGACCAGGGATTATTCGGTATAATCATAACCGTAATGTTACAAATGATGTGGTAAAAGTCCTCATTGGCTCGTAGTGCATTGATGGACAGTTGTTGGCATGATCATGACCATTGATGAATACATAAATATCCTTGGCCCGTAGTGCATGGATAATTTGTGATTGTGATACTAATGAATATCCTTGGCCGTAGTACAGGGATGATGTGGATTATTTATTAAGCTGAGTCCCAGTGATAAAAGTGATGAAAAACCTTTTAAATCATAAAAGATAGTAGATTTTATTCTCTACTTGACTCTTTTAATGGATTGCTTGTTCCGCTGCAGTTAAACTTGATGTTTGTTATATTGTATCAGTTTAACACTGTTGAAGGCTAACGATAATTTATTCTGTATTATCTTAGTCATAATATTTCTTACTAGGCTAGTTGAGGTCACCCTTTTACTTTCATTGTTCTCTTTAGGAAATGAGAACGTAGCAGGGACTAGTCGGGGAACGGAGTGACGGTCCAGATAATAGCATTAGTAATCCTCACTATTCTGTTAAATAGTGTGATAATAAATGTAATGAGGACTCAATTGAGTGTGGTTATATTGTCTAGACGACAATATCTGTATTAAAACTCACAGCATATGTTTTGTCGTATTTTACACGACTATTGTATAATTATGTTTTATTTGAATTTTGTACCATGTATTTGGCGACTCAAGATGGGTGATGTATACCTATTTTGGGGGCGTCACAAATGAGCTTCTATTTATAGGAGAATGAACTGAATAGTAACTAATTCATGAACGGTCCGATTGATTTACTTTTAAACGGACGGTCCATATTAATTTACTATGCAGTATTAATAAAATATTCTAATAAAACAAAATCTTTTAAATAAAATATAATATATTCTATTTATAGTCTAATAAAATGAATAACTTTATAAATGTATTCTGTTTTATATAAAAAGATTTTACTATGCAAATACTATGCAAATACAATGCATAATAGAATATTATATATTCTATTTATAGTCTAATAAAACGAATAACTTTATAAAAGTATTTCATTTTTATATAAAAGATTTTAATATACAAACACTATACATGTGCACTATGCATAATAGAATATTATATATTCTATTTATAGTCTAATAGAATGAATAACTTTATAAAAGTATTTTATTTTATATAAAAAGATTTTACTATGCGGGCACTATGCAAACACTATGCATAATAGAATATTATATATTCTATTTATAGTCTAATAAAACGAATAACTTTATAAAAGTATTATATTTTATATAAAAAGATTTTACTATGCAAATACTATGCAGGCACTATGCAAACACTATGCATAATAGAATATTATATATTCTATTTATAGTCTAATAAAATGAATAACTTTATAAAAGTATTCTGTTTTATATAAAAAGTTTTCTGTTTTATTACATTTATAATAATAATAAAACAAAACTTAACACATTTATTATAATTCACAATATTAATCGACCAGGCCATTCCCAAGAAAGAGGGGGCTTTTCAATGAGGATTTCTCCCTATTGGCGCGCAATTAGGTGACCAAACCTCTCCTTGACAGAACTTCTAGACATCGTTAATATTGCAAATAATAATATTAATAACTTTGTTATCTCAATTATTGATTTAATAATATATAAAATATCGACAATAATTGAATCAAATAACGTGAGATACTATGCAACAATTACTGTAGCAATAATTGAACAAAACTGAGTGACTTCTCACGTAAACATCAATAATCAAAATCGTATTGCTACTATCGACCACACGACATCGTACTTTTTAACACCGTGTTTCAACATTAACAGTAAAACTTCCGCCGTTATTTTCATAAAAGATATTTTTTGTCGTTTTCTCAATCCGACAATAATTACATTGCTGTGGGGTCCACCTAATGATTGTCTTAGTCGCATTTAATATTCCCCGTTAAAACGAATATTCCCCGACCCATCGAATATTATATAACAACTTGCGTACTTTGAAAAATTTATAAATATTACCCACAACTATAACATTCTCTCAAATCCACACCATAATTTTTAAAAAAATATTTTGAGAAAATTAAATCTTTATTCGTAAAATTTAGGATTTTACAATTTCAAAGTGAATGTGACTAATATTTTAAAATGATAGGAATCGAGATTATTCCGATTATTCAAGCTGCTTCATAACCTTTGTTTGGTTATTGAAGTCTTAAAAGAATGTTTACATCCTTGAAATTATTTATTGAACTGTTATGACTTGCTGAGCAATAGAATGCTCACACTTGCTTTAAATACAAACATTTCTAGCGAACAATGTTAGAAAGAACTTAAGGATGTTGTAAAGATCAAGTTGACCGGTATCCAGAAGAAGTGCCATTTAGTGTATGAATGTGCATGATGATCAAGCCAAGACTTGTAATGTAGAATAATGTAATTAAACTATAGAATAGTTTAATGAACGGTTATGTATCCTTAGTGGCAGATGAAAGTCACTCTTGTAAGAGATAAAGAATAATGTAATTATAATTATTTGTAATGAACAAGGTTATAGGGTATTAGAACCTGGGATTTGAGAATTTATGTTGTTATATTTAACTATATAATGATGTATATTTGGCAAGAGATGGGACCGTGACGTACGGAATCAGGGTGTGAAAATAGACCCGATTTTGGGGTATTAAAGAGTGGTATCAGAGCTGATAGATTATAAAACTTAGTTATGACTACCTAAGGCTATAATCGTAGAGAGAATGGAAAAAATATCATTGAGTTCAACGATTAAGGAAGAAAATCACCACGTGATCATTGTAAATCGTAATAACAGATGATCTGTTAAACAATGAATGATTTTTAGTTAAAGCTATGAATGAATGGTACTAAAAAGTAGTACGGGAAGAAGAACTCAGATTGAGTTGTAAAGGATAGCATACGAATTAAAGAAAATTCATATTAAGTACAGAGAAAATTTGAATTGTAAAATTTCAATTGAGGACTCATGTCATAGCTGAGTTGTATGAACCTTTGTTATGGGCAGAGGTTTGTGCTTTGGTTTAACAATTGCTCAGTTTATTATAGTGACACTCATTAAAATTGGTCGTGCTATCAATATGTATATGACGAGAAGGTGAATCTTTTCTCATGTATATGTTTGATAGGTAGAGAATGATAAGATAGGTGTGAGTAAGACAATAAAGGAAGATAGACAATAGGATATTCCAAGTCATATAGTTATGCTAGATTTCAAAGTTTCTTGAAATCGTGCTTATGTGTTCGCTTTTTGAAAATGAAAGAATTGGTTCAACTTTTGGAACCAATGGATTTTAAAAGAACTATTCTTGGTATGTCTATGCTAATTGTTTTAGCTAGACAGAAATTGATTTGAAATATCAAAAGGAATTTTATATCATCAGTGCATTTAATGCAATGATGGTAAAAAGATGGAGTTGTTAAGGCAATTGAACCTAGTGTTGGATGTGATCTTAGGATTAGCAACCCACTATGGTATGATGTATAATGACGAAGTTATAAACAGACGAAGTCCTCAACGTACTATGAAAAGTACGGTATCATGACGTCATAAAACATTTTGATGTATTGCGAAAGTAATTTAAAGAAGTAGTCGATGTCAATTCATTTGACTAGACGAATGTTTCAAGTTGATATCCAATTTATTGGTATGGTCGAAGCTACTTGATTTGGCTAAGACGAATGGTATGTCATGATTAAAAGAAATCGAGCTTTCTTTAAAGAAGTTGTGCCAAACCAAATTGCTTTGGTACAGAATCTAATAATTAAGTCTGAGGTGAACACACCCCGAAATGGGGTTATACGATGGGTCTATTGCTTACGTATGGAAGAGGTAGTTTGCTTTCTTGGTGATTGTAAACTAACCGTGATAAAAGGGTTTACGGCGAAATATTGTTAAACCTAGTAAGAGTTCATGGTCAATTTGACCCCTCAGCAAAAGTATGAAATATTTTAAAGGAATCTTTATATTCCTATTTATTCCTTTCACTTCATGATTCTTGATAAGTTATGAAGGTTAGGGAATGTTTGAAAGATAAGAACTTCTTTGAAGAGAAGTTGCGAAGAAGAGTAAGCTAAAATTTCAAGGACGAAATTTTGTGAAGAAGGGGTGAATGTGATGACCTGGGAATGCGTGTGATTTTAGAAATTTTGAGGACAAAATTTTTATAAGGAGGGAAGAATGTGACAATCCGGAAAATCAGATTGTCCAGAATTTAAGATTTAAAGAATTAGTTATTAATAAAATAAATTTTTATTAATAATATTTTGTGCTAGGTGTTTATTAATCGTTCTAGTACCTAGGATGATTATAAATTGGGAGGATTCTAGCAACGAGATAGAATGAACGAGTAAGAATTTTCAAGATGAAAATAAAAATATTTTTAGGAACAAAAATATTTCTGGGGAAAAAGATGAAATAGGCACTATTCACCCGACGAAACCCTAAGGGTTAGGGTTTGAATAACCTAAGCTTTTTTGAGAGTTTGGTATGTCAAAATGACATTTCATCGAAAGATTCGACGATATTATATCGTGAAAAGTTAAGTAAGCCGATAAAAGTTTTTCTCGAAAAACGTGTAAAAATTGGACGAAATAAAAACGACGAAAAGTACTGTTGTGTACTTTTTATTCGTTTAACTACGTTAGGAGAAAACGTGAAGGAAAATGCTTAATGTCGAAAAGTGTTTTCCAATTTTTTGAAGATCCAAAGAATACGTAAAAGTTAATCGGTAAAGGAAAGACGAAATATCCAAAAATATTTGGATTCTGAGAATCGCAGTTTTCAAACTGTCGGACGAATTTCGCAAGACGGAAACACGAAACTTCTAAGGGAAGCTTCGTAAATAGTAAGGAGGTTAGTTGAGGAGGTGTGAATAGTAGAATTAGGGGAAAAATGACTATTTTGACCCTAGCTTTGAAAATCTATAAAAGGGAACCTTAAGCTCATTTGTGTGGGATTTTGAAAATCCTCCAACACTTGAGAGAGAGAGAGAGAGAGAGAGAGAGAGAGAGTTTGGATGGGAGGAAGAAGAGGAAAAGCTTGTTCGGGAGCAAACTTTGTCCGACGGAAGGAGATTAAAGGAGAAAGGTAATCCGAAACCTAGTCTATTATAAATTTTCTTTAAGTTTTATATGTTTAAAACATAGCTTAATGAGAATAAGGAGTAAAAGATGTTAGGAATAATTTCATATGGTTGAAATCATGAGAAAAGAAGAAATACGAAATTAGAAGTTTAGTTTGTAAATTTCTTAAGGAAGTATAAGTTTCGTAATGAATTTGAGCGATCCGAATGAATCGTATGAACAATTCGATGAAATAAGTAAGGAACGGTGTTTTATAACATCAAATTCCAATAAAAAGTGAAATCGTAATCAAAATATCGATTAAAAATAAAGAACGAACGAAGAACGCGAAGAACACGTGAAGAACGCGAAGAACGTTGTTGATGGACAAATTTAAAACCATCGTAGTGTAATTTTTGTTGATGGACAAGTTTAAAACCATCGTGTATAAGTCAGATGCTTATTGCTTGGTTAGGAACGATAGAAACGTTCATAAAGAACGGATTAAAACTGAGCTATAAAGAAGTTATGGCAAAAATTTCATAAAAGACGAACGATAATTAGAAAGTTAGTAAATGAACCTGAACGTATAGGGTTTTATATGAATGTAAGAGAACGTAGAAAACGTGAGTCATGGACTCAAGAATGAACGAATTCCAAGTTCGGACGACCGAATTACGGACGAACGAATGAAGAACGTTAAAACGTAAAACGAACAAAGGACGAAGATTAAGCCAATCGAATGGCATGTTAACGGATTCATAACAAAGTTATGCCTGAGGGTAATCAAAGTACGTAAAATAAGAAAGGGAATGACTTTGGAACAACCTCGTTCCGAGTTATAATGAAGAAGTTATGGGATTGCAAAGTAAGCGTCTCAAGCATGTAAAATACTTAGAAATTTTTTCAAGGATTAAGGCTTGGAGCCGTAGCGCGAGCCGTGCCTTGGGAAGTGACGCCATACAGCGGTTAGGCAACCGCAGAGTGGTCTTTGAAGATGAGAGAGATAAAGAGGAACCAAGCCGAGGCCAGCCACGGTGCGAGGTAAAGCCAGAGAGGAGCTTTTAACTTCTCAACTCTTAGGGTACGTGTAAGGTAAGATAAGGAACATATAGTTCGCGCAAAGTAACACTTAATCAAGTGATTTAAACCTTTATTGAAGGTTGAATGGAAAGATTGAACGAGATTAAAAGATAGAGAAATTAAGTGGTAGATTACGTAATCGATATCCGGGGACCGTAGTTGCGATAAACGAACGTGGGGGATTGCTATGATTGTGATTCCTTAGACGTTGAGTGACGAGAGTAATGAGAGAAATGTAAAGTGAATAAACGCTGTGAACACAACACAGTTGCGATGAACGATCGGTCTTAGCATATAATGAACCGTATGGCTTCGACATTATGAAAGAATAATGAACATAGGGTTCAGGTGATGAGTAATGAATGAAAGCGATTGAAACCTTAAGTAAGGGTTGAATGAGAGATTAAGAGATGAACAACATGAACGCGGATTACGTAAATGATCCTCATGAATCGTATTCGCGTCGAGCAAACATTCTAAGTGTACATTGGTTGTATAACTTAGACATTAACGAAGGTAGTAAGTAAGATATGATTTATCAAGAAAGCCGTAGTGAATAGTAATAAGAATAATGAAAGCCGAATGTGAGTCGGATAGAGAATACTAAAATGAAATGTAAGCATTAAACACTTTAACTGACGTGAAGGTTGAGGGTACGCAAATATTAAACGGGCATAACCTACACCACGTGTATGGTTTGACCGTAAGATAATGAGATTCAATGATTAAACCTATGAACGGTGAAAAAGCTGAATTAAAGACAAGTACGTATAACGTAAAGAAGCTGAGTTAATGTTTATAACTTGAAAGACGTTTTGAGTCGAATGGACCGGACGTTGTAAGATAATAATAAGGTAACGTAAATTGCTTAACGCTATAAATATGTAGAATGAATATTGAATGATCGTTATGAGTGTAAAAAATACTGTATAACTTAGACGATAAAGAATGAATCCTGAGGTATGGCATTTAGTTGCTAGAAAGCCATAAGGAATAAGAAATTAACGTAACAACGTTATAGTTTAATGGTTCGTATAGTTAAGATAAGTTAGGTTATGGTGCAATCGTAACCTTTTATGGTTGACATATGGGAGCTGGGCTAAACAATTCCTTCAGAGAGCGAAGGTTTATCTGGAAATCTGAAACCGATCTAACTCATCGTTATTAAGGCGCATGTAGATGAGATGGGAACTTGTTTGTTGGTTGTTTGTGGGAAACCACTCAGAGTACCATATGGACTACTAGCAGAGAAACGATGTGTGCTGAGTCCTAGAGAAGTTATAAGTAGAAGATAAGAATGTAAATCATTAAAGATAATCAATGTACTAAGTAAGATATCTTTGTATGTCATGAAGCCGTTAACCGTTAAGGAAGTTGGTCGCGTAAACTTAGATTGTAAGAATGTGAACCCTAAAAAGAGAAGTTAAGTAACAAATGCGTAAGTCACGTATATGATTGATTGGTGTATGTGTTATTTCCTTATGTGTTATAGGGATTGGAATGAGCAGTTCAGCGTAAGTTGTAGCTGTACATAAGGCAAGTTTCATAACTTCATTCATATTTTAAATGAATGCTAGTTTCTAAAACTTCTCATATGTTAAACTTGAGAAGTTATGTCTATGTGCAAATGTGTGATATTTGTACAAGATGGTAGAACGTATGAGGCCTTGTGCCATAATTTAAACACTTGGTGTATTTATTAAATGAACTATTCAATATGAGAATGTTATGTTTATACATGAACCGTTATTGTTAAGTTTGTGCTAATAATTCTTGCCAGATAGGATGTGTATGGAATAAGGTAGAAGAATGAAAGTATTTCAAAGTGAATGTGACTAATGTTTTAAAATGATAGGAATTGAGATTATTCCTATTATTCAAGTTGCTTCATAACCTTTGTTCAGTCATTGAAGTCTTAAAAGAATGTTTACATTCTTGAAGTTATTTATTCAACTGCTATGACTTGCTGAGAAATTAAATGCTCACACTTGCTTTAAATACAAACATTTTCAGCGAACGATGTTATAAAAAACTTAAGGATCCCGTAAGGATCAAGCTGACCGGTATCCAGAAGAAGTGTCATTCAGTGTATGAATGTGCATGGAGATCAAGCCAAGACTTGTAATGTAGAATAATGTAATTAAATTATAGAATAGTTTAATGAACGGTTATGTATCCTTAGTGGTGGATGAAAGTCACTCTGTAAGAGATAAAGAATAATGTAATTATCATTATTTGAAATGAACAAGGTTATAAGGTATTAGAACCTGGGATTTGAGAATGTATGTTGTTATATTTAACTATATAATGATGTATGTTTGGCAAGAGATGGGACCGTGACGTACGTAATTCGGGTGTGAAAATAGACCGAATTTCGGGGTGTTACACGAGCTATTTGAAACCATTATAAATGGGCCCTATGTTCCAACAAAGCTTGCACCAACTCCAGATGATCCAAATAGAATTAAGATCAAGATCAAATTAGAATGGACTGACAATGACAAAAAAGTTGTTCAACTAGACAAAAAGGTCAAGAACATATTGTTCCAGTCTTTAGAAGATGATCTGTTCAAAAATGTGGTCAATAGTAAACTGCCAAGGAAGTCTGGGAAGCATTTCTCATTATGCACGAAGGAATAGAAGAAGTCAGAGAAAACAAGCAATCTCTTTTGACTCAACAGTATGAGATGTTCGCCCATATTCTAGAAGAAAATGTCACTTCTACCTATGAGAGATTCAATGTGATGCTCAACTCTCTTGAGCTTTTGGAAAGATCTATCCAAATAAAGATCTTATCATAAAGTTCATGAGGTCTTTACCGAGCAAGTGGGAAGCCAAACCACTGCCATCAGAGAATCAAAGAACCTCCATAAAATGGCAGTTCAACAACTTTATGACTACCTTCTTACCAACGAACTAGAACTGACCCAACGAGCAGAGACTCTATCTGAAGGAAGAAAAAAGAACAAAGGAGTTTCTCTCAAGGCAACAGAGACCCCCTCCAAAGCTCATGCTAAAAATGAATCTTGTGACACCCCCAAATCTGGGTACTTCTTTCCCACAAGATTTGGTGCTCACTTTCCATTCTTTCATATCTAACTACCCAATTATAATAAAATTTAAACCATGAATCCTCCCATAATTAGGGTTACATCATTAATCAAAAAGTATCCCATGTTATCTAACCTTTACATCAATCAAATGCAGAAATAAAATAATTACATCGCATCATTAACTATAAAGTTTATCATTATAACAATAAATAAATTTCAAGTCTTCATCACTTGCTCATTTTTCTCTTTCTTTTGTTAGTGGTAGGTTCATCCACCTTCTCAACTTTAGCTACAATAATTGTATTTATGCAACAGTGAGCAAAACAAATGCCCACTTGGAATAGCAATGAATAACAATTGCATAATAATTGATAATGAATAAGCTCATCAGAGTTGAATAATACTCTGTCAACGATAATCAAAAACTGATATCAATATACAAAATGTAACTGAGGGTCACAAGACCATGAACTATGCTCTATGTTATCAAGTATTTCTACTTTAACCTTTAACAGTCTAAAAGACTATAATCATCATCTATTTCCTAGGTTAACATGTGTTTTTACTGTAACCTTTAACATTTTAAATGACTATATGAACCATCATCTCATACTCCAGGTGATCAGCCCTTTGTACTATGTATTGCGCAAACATTTTAACGCTATTGTGTAACTTTAAAATAATCCCCTGATATAGGGTTGTTCTTCTCAGTTTTTAGAGTACAAGTCTGCACCAATGAAAGTTTGGTTTGGATAAGCTTCAAGGGTAATTTAGGGTTTCACGACCATCAACTAAAGGATTAGTTGAATCAACAAGACTTAACAGCACTACGAGTGATCAATAACAGTTTAAGGTAAAATGTTTAAGAAACGTAAGCATGCTTGGAAATAACCAAAAGCATAAGCATTGGATAAAACAATAAATCTTGCTGGAAAAATATTAAGTTAAGGTTATAATCTTATTAAATAAGAAATTGAATTACTGAACATGTATTAACTGATAGCAACTTGAAAACAAAACTTGCTCAACATGATACTAACTTGTGCAAAGTAATTGAAATAAGACAGTTCAATATTAGGAATTGGAATTCAAAAAAATGTATTCACTATACAAGAGTGGAACTAAAGAAACTTGTTTAACTATAAACAAGTTAGAATAAATCAATAATGATTAGAATTCAAAACTTGTCCGAATAAAGTTAGGATTTTAGCTTGCTCAAATAAAATATAGGAACAACGAACTTGCTTAATAAAGGTTTAGAGTAAGGAACTTGCCTAGCGCGTAAGCTATAAATTTATAACTCACGTTCACCTACACATAGTATTAAAATCATAATATCTATTAGATATACTAACATCCACTTTCCAAAATAACACTCACTTCTAGTTAACTTGTTATTTTAGTACAAGTCTTACTTAACCATATACATTTCACAAATTATAAGTGTTAACTTCACAACACTTACTCACCCTTCATTATGTGTCTTAAATCATAACATATAACTTTGCTATATTTTATAATGTTGAAATTGCTAATGACACAGTACGATTCTATTTTGACCTCTTAATTACATGTTTGTCACCTTAACACATCATTAGACTAAGTTACAATAGATGTTCAAAGTCTATAGAAGCAACAGACTTCACTGCCTCTACGATCGTGGTATGGCACAATTTGTCTTATACATAGGCTTAGGATTTGCCAGTAATACCATTTTCACGCCTTGACACCGGTAGAACTTCTGTTGGTGCATAGACGTAAAACTATGTTAGATTTCTCTTAAAGGTTCACATTTAGCCCAACTAACAATTTAATTTCACCCACAAAACAAAGAAATTTAATATATGCAATTGGTATAGGACTAACACAACCCTGATTCCTCACATATTCACTAACTTAGAACAATTAAACAACAACTTCAACTAATTTAAATCCTTAAATTTCATGTTTTTGTACAAAAACTCCAATTTTGACATCCTTCACAAAAATTCACACTGTGATCACAATTCTATACCAATTTGACTCATTCAAACTACGTTCTCTTTGTTTTTAATAAACTAGCATATTCAAGGCCCAATTTAAAGATTAGCTTACAAATTAACCACCAAATCTGGTACTTTCACAAGCCATATATATAAATATGCACTATAAATACTTTTATTCCTTTTAAACGTAATTAACATACTAATTCTTGTCTAAATACAAACTCTAACATCACAATTACTCACAAATGCAATAACAATTAATATAATAACAATTCAAAGAAATTGAATTCACAAAACTTAGAAGTTTATGCCGTAAAACACACACACACACACACGCACACACACACACACACACACACACACACACACACACATATATATATATATATATATATATATATATATATATATATATAATTAAGGCTATGGAAATACCTTCAATTGCTCAGTAATTCTTGCTAACACACAACGAATTTCTTTGAATTTCACAGAAATCTTCCTCTCAAACTCTCTCTCTATTCTCTCTCAAGTTTCTCTGAAATTTCCTTCCTTCTTCTCTTAATATCAAGATAACCAACTAATAAAGATATGAAATAAAATTGATAGATAAGTATATATGCATATTAAAAAAAAAATAATTACATAACTTAACGCTCATCAATTATAAATATATTTTATTTATTATTTTGATTTATTTTATTTATTATAAATAAAATTCAAAATTCAAAAGTCATAAGGCTTTGTTTGGAAAAAACTCTTTAAAATAAATACTTAATATTTTAAGCTTTGTTTGGATAAATCCATTTAATTTATTTTAATAAATCCTTACACTATAGTTTATACTCTCATGTTATTTATTTGGATCTCCATATCCAACATTAGTTAAACAAACTAATTACACATAATAATTTTAAATAAATTTTCCACTTAATCAAATATTACTAAATTATAATCTCATTATAATCTTATTTAATAATTTCACATACCATTTTAATTATTAAATTAAAACATAGCATTCCATCTATAACTATTGAATTAAATTAGAGTATTATTTACTTCACAAATATTTACTAACAACAACCACATCAATAAAATATTTAATTAATTTAATAAATATTTTAAAGTATAAATAATAAAATCTTGGATTGTTACATCCTTCCCTCCTTACAAGGATTTTGTCCCCAGAATCACAACTCGAACAATTTATTCGTCACAAATCTGACTCTGAGGAAGATGATGATGAGGACATTTAAATGTTGGTTAGAAGACTCAAAAGGTTCATGCGCAAAGGCAGAAGTAGCAGACCTAAGAGATTATACAACAACAACAGCCATGAAAAGATCAACGATTTATGCTACAACTGCAAGAAGCCTAGCCATTTCTTTGCAAACTACAACAAACCTCTTAGAGAAGAGTTGAAGAGGAAAGCAAATCCAAAGAAGGAGTTCAAAGGCTACAAAAGCTCCAAAAGAAAGACAAAGGTCTTGTGGCCGGAGAATCATGGAGGGACTCAGACAACGACACAAATCCTTAGTCTGGAGATGATGAAGAGCCTCAAGTAGTCAATCTATGTCTAATGGCCAAAGATGCAAAGGACAAGAAGAGCACTGACCATCATGGAGAAAGTATCGATGAGGTATTCAACTTTAACTCTCCTGATGTAGACATTGATGATTTAAGAACTGCACTACTTGGCATAACATCTGATCTGCATTAATACATGAAGTGGTTCAGAGTTCTGTCTAAAGATTATTCTCTTCTTCAAAAAGAGAAAGAGAAAGTTCAAGTAGAACTGGAGATAGCTCTACTAAGTACCACTTCTCTTTCTAAATTTGAGACTGAGAATAAAATCTTAAGACACACCAATGAACTCAACACACAAAGAGAGTTAAATCTAACCTCTAAGATTGAGGAACTAGAAAAGATAATCTTAATATAGAATAGATCATCTTCATTCACGAACTCCTTGATCTCTAGTCAGAGAAGTGCATCTGATAGAATAGGTTTAGGTTTTGGGGAATCTACCTTAGAATCATATGTGGAAAAGATAAAGGAATCTAACATTAGTAGTGCTTCAAATCTCAATAGAAGTATTACATTTGTGAAATCCTCATAGAAGGAAGAACTAGTGCATCCCCGCTCTTCTGATCCAAGTTATGTCCCAAGATATAATGGATCCCATGCTGGCCTGGGATTCAGAAAAAAGAAGAGTAACTCAGTCACTACTCTCCAACCTCGAAGGATCGTGGAGTTAAGTAAAACCAACTCCATAAACCAACCAGGAAGAAATAGTATAATTGAGTTTCACTCATCATAAATCATGAATCACAAGGATGTATGGAAAAAGAAGAATCAGTATAAGGCAAAGAGCACCAAGAATCCACACAAGTCCAAATGGAGAAAGAATCCACACACACACAAGCATGTATTATGCTAGATGCTTTGTATGTGATAAATATGGTTATAAGGTTGTCGTATGTTACTATAATCCTCTACATAATAGAACCAAAGTAGGACCCATGCAATTTTAGGTACCAAAATGAAAGCTTAACCTTACCGTACGAACATAGCTCCACGATCATAACTTGGCATCTGGACAGTGGATGCTCAAGGCACATGACCGGGAACAAAGCCTTCCTGTCTAACTTCACAGAGAAAGAGGGTTCAACAGTCATCTTTGGAGACAATGGCTCTGGCAAGACAAGAGGATATGGCTCAGCTGGGAATAATTCAGTGTCCTCCAGCAAAGTAGTCTATGTGGAAGTACTAAAGCACAATCTTCTAAGCATCAGTCAACTCTTCGACAAGGGTCATCAAGTCACCTTCCTCAACAATGAGTGTCAATTCAGAGATCTAAAGATCTCTTCTATAAAGTTGTCTAGAATAAAAGAAGGGAACGTCTACACTATTAATCTTGCTCAACTGAGTTCTGATGAGACAATATGGTTTCTTGTCTAACTTCACAGAGAAAGAGGGTCCAACAGTCATCTTTGGAGACAATGGCTCTGGCAAGACAAGAGGATATGGCTCAGCTGGGAATAGTACAGTGTCCTCCAGTAAAGTAGTCTATGTAGAAGTACTAAAGTACAATCTTCTACGCATCAGCCAACTCTGCGATAAGGGTCATCAAGTCACCTTCCTCAACAATCAGTGTCAAGTTAGAGATCTAAAGATCTCTTCTATAAAGTTGTCTAGAATAAAAGAAGGGAACGTCTACACTATTAATCTTGCTCAACTGAGTTCTGATGAGACAATATGGTTTCTTGCTAAAGCCTCTAGAGAAATGAGCTGGCTATGCCATAGAAGGTTGTCTCATCTCAACTTCAAGAGTATGTCAAAACTGGCCTCCAAAGATCTAGTAGCAGGTTTACCCAAGCTCAGCTTCATCAAAGAAAGGCCATGCAACGTCTGTCAACTTGGAAAGCAAACTAGGAGCTCATTCAAAGGTAAAGCAATCAACTCAATTGATAAGCCCCTATAGTTACTTCACATGGATCTTTTCGGGCCAATTCTAACTGTAAGCCTTGGAAGGAAGAGAAACGCACTGGTCGTAGTGGATGACTACACCAGATTCACATGGGTGTTCTTTTTAAATTCTAAAGATGAAATAAGCTTCCAACTCATCAAGATGTTCAAGCTGGTGATGAAAGAAAAAGGAGAGAATATCAAGGCTATAAGGAGTGATAATGGAAGAGTTAGACTTCTCTGAGATGGATCAGTTTTATGCAGACAATGGCATCAATCACAACTTCTCAGCTCCATGAACTCCACAATAAAATGGAGTAGCTGAAAGGAAGAACAAAATGATGATTGAAGCAGGAAGGACTCTACTAGCAGTAGCTCATTTTCCTGAATACTTGTGGGCATAAGCTATCAATACTGTGTGATACACTCAGAACAGGTCTCTTGTTCACTCTACACTAAAGAAGACTCTCTACGAGCTGTGGAGAGGAAGAAGGCTAAATGTCAGTTACTTTCATGTGTTCGGCTGTGCATGCTACATTCTCAATAATGGAAAACAATATCTGACTAAGTTCCAAACCAAGTCAAATGAAGGAATCTTTCTTGGATATGCCATAGACAACAAGGCCTATAGAGTGTTCAACAAGAAGACGCTAAGTGTTGAAGGTCTCAATTCACATCATCTTTGATGAAACAGACTCAGACAAGTCTGTACCACAAGGCACTACGATCGATGATCCAGACTATACGAATGAGCTGGTTCAGCCCACCACCACGATCGCAGCCCCAGAAGATGGAATCGTCGAGCCTGAAGAAGAGATCGTGAAGAGAACTACACTAGACGACGAACCTCTACAACAAGAGACAAAAGTTGATCTTGAAGAATTTAGACAAGAAGGCACCAAAATAGATGGGCAAGAGATCATACTCAAGACCTTATTATTGGAGATCCAAATGCAAGAATCAAGACGAGATCTGCCACCTAGAATGAGTGTTTCTATATGAGCTTTTTGTCACAAATGGAACCCAAGAAGATAGAAGATGCCATGAAAGATTCAAGCTGGATAGAAGCCATGCAAGAGGAGCTGAATCAGTTTGAAAGAAACAAAGTTTGGAGATTAGTTCCTAGACCAACAAGTCACCAGGTTATTGGCACCAAGTGGGTCTTCAGAAATAAAATGGATTAAGATGGGGTGATCACAAGGAACAAGGCAAGACTAGTGGCTAAAAGGTTATTCCCAAGAAAAAGGCATTAACTACGACGAGACCTTCGCACCTGTTGCTGGAGTAGAAGCTATCAGGATATTCCTTGCCTTTGCTGCCCACATGAAGTTCAAAGTTTTCTAGATGGATGTCAAAAGTGCATTTCTGAATGGTGAACTTGAAGAAGAAGTATATGTGTAGCAACCTCTAGATTTCATCAATCCAACTATCTCTAATTATGTCTATAGATTAGACAAAGCCTTATATGGACTTAAACAAGCACCTAGAGCATGGTATAAAACACTAACTAACTTTCATATTGAAAAAGGATTCACCAGAGGAAGAGTAGATACCACATTATTTATTAGGAAGCACAAATATAAAGTTTTACTAGTTCAAATATATATATATTATATTAGCTATGGTTCTACTGTTGAAAACCTATGCAAGAGATTTGACAGGCATATGCATAGCAAGTTCGAAATGAGCATAATGGGTGAGCTGAATTTCATCCTTAGACTGCAAGTGAAGCTGACTGATTAAGGTATCTTTATTAACCAAGCCAAGTACATTAAAGACTTACTTAAGAAGTATGGCATAGAATCAGCCTCTCCCATGAAAACACCAATTTCTCCAGCAACTAAGCTTGACAAAGATGAGAAAGGTAAATGTATTGACATTACTCAATATAGAGGTATGATAGGCTCTCTTCTGTACCTAAATTCCAGTAGACCAGACATAATTTTTTTCAACATGCATATGTGCTAGATTTCAAGCTAATTTTAAGGAATCACACTTAACTGCTGTAAAAAGAATTGTCAGGTATCTCAAAGGAAAACCTCACTTGGGACTTTGGTATCCCAATGAGTCCTCCTTTGAACTGACAGGATATTCAGATGCTGATTATGTAGGTTGCAAAATGGATAGAAAAAGTACCAGTGGCACTTGTCAACTGCTAGAAAATAGACTTGTGTCCTGGTTTAGCAAGAATCAAAATTCAGTATCAACTTTAATAGCAGAAGCTGAATACATTACTGTAGGCAACTGTTGTGCTCAAATCCTATGGATGAAGAACCAACTAGCAAACTATGGATTTGATTTCAAGTCTATACTTGTTTACTATGATAACACAAGATCCATAGCAATAAAACATATCCTTTCATGCATTCTAGGACTAAACATATAGAAATAAGATATTATTTTATTAGGGATCATGTTCAAAATGAAACTATATCTTTATAATACATCCCTACTGAAAATTAACTTGTTGATGTCTTTACAAAACCCTTAGATGAATCCAGATTTAATAAATTGATAACTGAGTTAGGTATGCTAAATCTAAAATCATAAATTCTATGCTCTAGTTGGTTCTAACCATGCAGATAAAAAGGTTATGTTAAAATCGTAGAGATGACTAAGAGAAACCACGATCGTGGAGTAGTCTTCTTGTTCAGCAGTTGGTGAACCTATTAGCTGGAGCACTTGCAAAAACAGCCGCAAGCTCAAGCTACCTCATTTAAGTATTTCAAAGCGGAAGGACAACCAGATTTTAGGGGATCCATGAATCCGGTAGAAGCCCAGACCTGAATTATGGAGATGGAAAAAGTTTTTGACATTGCGAGGGTCAATGACGATCAGAAAACTACCTTCACAACGTTCATGATGAAATCAGAGGCCCACTACTGGTGGCAGGCAAATAAGGTTCAAGGAGGACATGGTATAATTACATCAGATAGGTTTAAAGAGATGTTTTTTGAGATGTACTTCCCAACAAGTTCTTGTAACTAGATGGAGGTACAATTTTTAGAACTAAAGCAGGGAACAATATCAGTACCTGAATATACTGCGAAATTCAATGAGCTGGTGAGGTTTGCGTCGTACCAAGTTAACATAGATAAGCAAAAGGCAAGGAGGTTTGAGCAGGGATTGAAGCCCTAGTTGTACAATAAGGTTTCGATGTTCCAGTTGAACACGTTTATAATAGATTTGGAGAAGGAAATCATCGTAAAAGGTTTAAGCGATGCGTTGACAAAATATAACCAGGAACAAAAGAATAAGAAGAACGAAAATGAGAATAACAAGGCTGGTGGTAACATTCAGAAGAGGAAGTGGAATGAAAACTCAAGTGCTGGGAATCAACAGGGGAGTCAGAAGAATAGGGTGGAGGCTTGTGCTACCTATGGAAAGAATCAAATGGGAGTATGTATGAAGGGGAAAAGGGTTTACTACAACTGTGGTTAGGAGGACCACATTGCGCAGAATTGCCCTAATCCTAAGAAGGGTGCTTGTTTCACTTGTGGGTCAAGAGATCATTTAGCTAGAGATTATCCCAAGAAGTCAATAGGTGGAGCAAGAGCAGGTCAAAGTAGGGGGAACAACGGTGGTAACACCTTGAGCATCACTGGATCAACGCCGTCAAACCGACCCACCGCTAGGACTTTCAACATGACTATGAATAATGCTATGCAGTCAAAGGATGTGGTGTCAGTTATCATTCCGATTAATAGTATTAATGCTTATCTATTATTTGATTCGGGTGAAACTTGGTCATTTATATCCAAAAACTTTAATAAGAACTTAAAATTTCCTAAGGAGGAATTAGTTTACCCTTTGAACATAGAAATTGCAAATAGGGAAGTAATTCCTGTTAGGTTTGTACACAAGAACTGTAGGGTGGATATTAAGGGAAACATGATGATTGTAGATCTAATCCCGATTAAACTTGGAAAATTTAACGTTATTTTAGGAATGGATTGGTTATTCAATTATGGGGTAAAAATTGATTACCAAAAGAAGTGTGTTAACCATATAAATCTATCAAATGTAGTATTTTATGGCAGTAAGTTGCCTAGACAAGCAAGTTGTCTGATGATGATGCAGGCTAGGAAGTTGTTGAGACAAGGTTGTGTAAGGTATTTAGCCAACATTGTCGATACTCGAAAGGAGAGTGCAAAACTGGAGGAAATACCCATCGTTAGGGATTTTGTAGATGTGTTCCTGGGTGATCTTCCAGCACTACCACCTGATAGGGAGATTAAATTCGCAATTGATTTAGTGCCAAGGACTGCCCCGATATCGAAGGCCCCGTACCGTATGGCTCCGTGGAGATGAAATGATTGATGGTGCAACTGCAAGAACTTTTGGATAAAAAGTATTTCCAACCGAGCGTATCGCCATGGGGAGCACCAGTGTCATTCGTTAAAAAGAAGGATGTGTCAATGTGACTTTACATTGATTAAAGAGATTTTAACAAGGTCATAATTAAGAATAAGTATCCATTGCCAAGGATTGATTACTTTTTTACCAGTTAAAGGGAGCTAAGTATTTCTCGAAGATAGACTTGAGAAATGAATATCATAAGTTGAAGGTGAGGAAGGAAGATATACCGAAGACAGCGTTCAGGATTCGTTATGGTCATTACAAGTTTTTGGTGATGTCATTTGGTCTAACAAATGCTCCTGCAGCGTTTATGGACCTAATGAACAGGGTGTTTAAACTGTTTTTGGATAAATTTGTGGTGGTGTTCATCGACGATATTTTGGTGTATTCGAAAACCAAGGAGGAGCATGTGGAACATTTGAAGGTGACATTGGATGCATTAAGAAGAAAGAAGTTGTGCATTATGTTTTCAAAGTGTGAATTCTGGATAGAACGTGTGCAATTTCTTAGACATGTGATAGACATGGACAAAATTTTGGTAGATCTGTCGAAGGTTGAAGCTATGATGAACTGGGATCATCCGAAGACACTGTCAGAAGTGAGGAGTTTCCTAGGGTTAGCAGGTTATTACAGAATATTTATTCAGGAATTTTCCAAACTCGCAACTCCGTTGACGAATTTGACTAGGAAGGCAGTGAAGTTCATTTGGATGGAGAAATATGAGGAGAGTTTTCAAGAATTGAAGAAGAGGTTGAGTACGGCACCTATTTTTTCTTTACCAGATAGCACAGGAAATTTTGTTGTGTATAGTGATGCATCACATAAAGGACTAGGTTGTATGCTTATGCAAAACGACAAGGTCATTGCGTATGTGTCGCGATAATTGAAGGACTATGAGAAGGGATATCTGACCCATGACTTAGAATTAGCTGCAGTGGTGTTTTCTCTGAAGATATGGAAGCACTATCTTTATGAGGAGAAGTGTGAGATATATACAGACCATAAGAGTCTGAAATATATTATAATATAGGAGGATTTGAACATGCGTCAGATGAGATGGTTAGAATTGATAAAGGACTATGACTGGAAGATTTTATACCATCCGGGTAAGGCGAATTCTGTTGTCAACACCTTAAGTAGAAAGGGTCGGGAAAAAACTGTTTATGTTAACTACTCAGGATGAGATAATCTCAGTGATGGCAAAGTTGGAGTAGGAGGTAAAATATCCAAAGGAGTCTAAAGAAAAACTGTTTTAAGTGGGAACTGGCCCAACTTTGGTGGATAAGGTTAAGGAAGCACAACATCATGATGAGGAATGTGCGAAAATAAGGAAAAGAGTGTCTGAAGGTGAAGGGTTAAAATTCAAAGTTAATACAAAAGGGTTATTGAGATTCAAGGGAAGAATTTGGGTTCCACCAGTAGTAGAGGTAAAGGAGAAAATTTGGAGCGAGGCTGATAGTTCAAGATATTCGATTCACCTAGGGAGTACAAAAATGTACCAGGATCTCCGATAACATTTCTAGTGGCTGAATATAAAAAGGGACGTTGTCGATTGTGTGGCCAAGTGTTTGACATGTCAGAAAGTTAAAGGAGAACATTAGAGGCCGAGTGGATTATTATAACCATTAGAAATACTAGAATGAAAATTTGAGCATATCACGATGGATTTCGTGGTAGGCCTTCCAACGACTTAGAAAGGTTTCGACGCAGTTTGGGTTATTGTGGACCGCCTGAAGAAATTAGTGCATTTCTTACCAATCAAGATCAGATTTAACTTAGATAAGTTAGTAAAATTTATGTGAAGCAAATTGTTTCAAGGCACGGATTTCCAGTATTTATAGTCTCTAATTAAGATACGCGGTTCACATTAAACTTCTGGAAGTAACTGCAGGAATGCATGGGAATGCATGGGAATGCAACTGAGAATGAGCACAGAATACCATCCTCAAACAGATGGGCAGAGCGAAAGGACAATAAAGACATTGAAAGATATGTTAAGAGCATGAATCATGAATTTCAAGGGAAATTGAGATGATCATATACCGTTGGTGCAGTTTGCTTACAATAATAGTTACCATGTAAGTATTGTCATGCCACCTTACAAAGCGTTATACAGAAGAAAATGAAGGACTCTGTTGTGTTTGGATGAAGTTGGTGAACATTAACTACTAGAGTTAGAATTGGTACAACAGACAACCGAAATCATCAAATTGATCAGAGTGAGATTGATAGCTACTCAGGATAGATAGAAGAAATATGATGATCAACACTGACAGAATCAAGAATTAGAATCTGGTAGCTTCGTTTTCTTGAAAGTGTCTCCCTGGAAGAGAAATTTGATTTAGTAAGAAGGGAAAACTGAGCCTGAGATTCATTGGACCCTTTGAAGTTTTGCGAAGAGTGGGTGAAGTAGCTTATGAGGTAGCCTTACCTCCGGCATTAGAACACATCCATAACATTTTCCATGTTTCAGTGTTATAACAATACAAACCCTATTACAAGCATGTTATAGAATATGAACCCCTGCAATTTGAAAAAGATTTATCTTATGAAGAAGTTTCTGTTCAGATAGTCGACAAGAAAGAGCAGATACTCAGAAATAAAGTAATATCTTCTGTTAAGGTAATTTGGAGGAACCACAACGCTAAAGAAGCTACGTGGGAACTCGAAGATCAAATGATGAAAAATTACCCTCAGTTATTTGCTTAATCTGTGTGTGGCGATTCTGGGGACAAAATCTTTTTAGGGGGGAAAATGTAACGTGACAAATTAATTGAATCGTGATTCTGGGGATATAAAATTTTTAAGGAGGAAAAGATGTAACGAACGAGATTTTTGTGTATTTAATTTAAATATTTATCGAATTAAATAAATATTTATCGAATTAAATAAATATTTTATTTTTGATTTAATTATTAAGTTAAATAAATAGTTGATGGAATTTTTGTAAATTATTTTAATTAAATATATTATTTAAATTAATAATTGAATAATTTTATAGTTTGAAGTTGTAATTTAATTAGGATGATTAAATTAAATGAGTTGTTTAATAATTATAATGTTGTCCTAATTAATTTAATAATTAATTAGAGATTTAATGATTTATTATAATTAATAAATAATATTTATAATTATGTGGTAATTTAATTTAATGAGTTATATTGATTTTAATTAATTTTAAATATTAAAATTTGATTAATTAAAATGTGACAAATAAACTATACAATAAGTGAGTTAATTAAAATAAACTAAAAAGGAGCCTTTTAAAGGCTAGCCAAACATGGCGTTAAGAACATGGGATCAGTTAAGGCCATGATGCACTCAACTTATACCCATGTATATGCCAATTATATTATATACGTATATTTAGTTTATGCTAGTTTATTTGTTAAGTCTGAGAATTCTAAGAACAAAGAGAAATTGAGAGGAAAGTTTGGAAATCTAAGAAAGAGGAGAAGGAATCAAAGTTATTCTACATCATCTTGCTCAATCTAAATAGAGAAATCAAGGGTAATTTCTTAAACTCAAAGCTTTTGTTGTGTTCTTCACGGTTTAACTGAAAACTGATTTTTTAAGTTCTCTGCAAATGAATTTTTCTGATTAATGCATAAGAAAGTTATTTATACGTGTTAGGTAGTATGTATAAGTTATTATATGATGTTTTAAAATAAATTTGATTAAATTAATCCATGTAATCACATTTAAAAAGGGAGTTTTAAATTTACAGTGATATATGTACAAGAAGGTTTACTTTAAAGTTAAAATTCATGTTCAATTAGTGTAATAAAATGTAAATTGACGATTGATTATGTTTATACATTAAAATACAAAAAAAATACAAGTTATATGGACTAATTTGGTTAAAAATGAATCTGTGGTGAAATGATTCGTTAAACATGTTGAAATATGAGTGTAGAACATGAACATGGTTTTAAATCCTTTGAAATTGGTTGTTTATGTGATTTATTTTGTTAAAATCATGTTATGATTGTTGTAGTATGTTTCTGTAAAGTTTAGAACTTATGGGTAGAATTAAATTGTTACATGAACAAATAAATTAGAGTTTATTGGCTTTATTCTGTGTTCTTCACAAACCAGAAGAGTCTACTGTTGAGTCGAGGCGCTGGAGCGCTTGTCTCAAGCATAAATGGTGCGCTGCAGCGCCGAGACTGAGCTGCAGCGCCTATCCCACGTTCATTCACTGTGACGCAGTGCCTCACTTGAGATGCGCTCGCTTGGTTTCAAATCAACGGGGCAACGCTGCAGCGCCACTTGGCAGATTTGCCCAGAAAATTTTAATTGTTTGTTCAAGTTCAAAAAATGTAATTGTAACCTAACTTAATGAACATAAAAAGATGTTAATCATATTATATGGTGTTAAAACAGATTATGATCACATTGTAATGTCAAGTTTGATGATGTTAAGATTGTGACTTAACTAGTTGTTAATAATTAGAAATTGTTGTATGTAAGAATTAGAAGTGTGATTTAAATACTACAACCTCATGTCTTATACTGGTAACAATTTCAGTTTTTATTATGTGTGACTAAACATAGAGCTAAGTATTGTGAGTTAAGATATTAAACTAAGTAACTTAGTTGTGTCGTGGCTAATTGAGATTGTGATTCTAAATGACACATGTGTAGGATATTTGGGGAACAAGTAGTAAATTATTTAATCTACGCACGAGGCAAATTCTCTAACCCTAAACTTTCATTGAGCAAGTCCTTAAACTCTACTTTTACATTGTGCAAGTCTCTAGATTCTATTGAGCAAGTTCCTATTCTTTAACTTGTTTCCTAATTATGGCCTTAACTTAATGTTGTTCAAGCAAGGTTATGATTGTATTCCAATGCATGTGTTATTTAAAGTTTTATATCCTTACAAAAGTAATACCACGACGTATAATATTTATTCACTTGAAAGTATTCCAATATTATTGAAATATCACCTTACAAAGGTTAAATCATTGTTATTATAAGACTAGTAGTCTCTTGTTGATTCAACTAATCCTTAGTTGATGAATATTGAACTCTAAATTACCCTTGAAATTAATACAAACCAAACTTCCTTTGGTGCGGACTCTTTTAATTACGTTTAAAATGATTAATAAAGTTAGAAATAAAAATGATCACTTAGGTTAATTTACTAGTATGTAATTTAAATACTAGCATTCCTCAATTACTATAACCCTTAGGTTATTTCATTCTCATTTCTAATATATATATATATATATATATATATTAGGTTATATATCTTTCTTTCTATTTTTTAATTCTCTTTATATACTATATATATATATATATATATTTATTTATTTATTTAGTCACATACATTTTCCACATAAGTCATAATATATTTATCATCACTAATAAATAATTATTATATTCATTAATTTAATCACATACATATTCTTCATAAGTCACAAAGTATTTAATACATTGATGAATAATTAATGTGACCTAATTTTCTTATATGATTAATTTAATAAATCATTTACATTATTTGGCTAAAATATTTATAGCACCTTCTTAAGCATATATATATATATATATATATATATATATATATATATGTACACACACACACACACATTTTCTTTAACCTTATAATATCTATTCATTTGAAATTTATGTCATTAATGAATTTTCCACATATAAAATTTCTTACATAATTTCTTTCATTAATTCATAAATTTAAAGATATCATAATACCTTATCTTTAATATACCTTCAAGTAAACATATAAATCCATTATAGGGTTTTGGATTTTCGTAACCTATATTTTTTCCCTTCTATCATTCACATTTAATTTCTTTACATTAATTTTAAAAAAATTCAAACCATATAGGTTCTTTAAAATTTTTAATCAGTTCTCTAGTTCTAACCTAGATTTTATTCTTTAACCTTTATTTAATCATTCAAGATTTTATTAATAAATCTTATAAATTTTCGGGATGTCACATATATCCCATCTTCTAAGAATTTCGCCCTCAAAATTACAACATACTAAATTCTGCTCCTTTTATTCACCAAAAAAAGGTTTTCAATTTCACCTTTATCAAATCACATCTGATTACATTCTCAATTAAGGAGGATATACTATTTCCTTCTATGATGATCTCTTCTATCTTCACATGTTACCATGACTACTCTCTGGGAGTTTAAACCTTTTAAATATTTAGGAATCTTCCCAATTGCTCAATAATTATGAAGTAATATAAATAAATGGCAAAGGTTTTAACATAAATTCATCTACAAACCATTTTATCTTGACACCAATTTGTGTAAATTTGATATCAACTTGTATCACTTAATGCAGACACCAACTTGTGTCGGATACCAACTTGTATCCATTTGATACCAACTTGCATTAACTTGACACCAACTTGTGTTAATTTGATACCAACTTGTATTGTGCCCCTAACTTTTGAGGTTGTTCACTTCAGACTTAACACAAATTTCTGCACCAAAAAAATTTGGTTTGGCATAAGCTCTCAAAGAATACTTGAATTTCATAAATATTTGTCTAGCTAAATCAAATAGCTTAGACGTATACCAAAAAATTGAATTTCAATTGACACCTTTGTCTATCCACTTTAATTGGCATTGACTTTTCTTTACATAATTTAAAATTTTAAAAATAATTTTATGACGACATGATATCGCACTATCTTTATAGTCCGTTGATGATTCCGTCATTTTATAACTTTGTCATACTACATCATACCATAGTATTTTATGACAATTCTATGATCGCAGCCAACACTAGGTCAATCTATATTGATGACTCCATCGTTTATGATTTCTGAACTAAATGCATTAATGATATATAAAATACTTTTTGATATTTTAAATTGTTTTGCCTAGCTGAAATAATTAGCATAGACATATGAATAATAAAACTTTTTTAAAACTCATTAGTTCAATAATCTGACCCAATATTTTTTAAAAATGCTTTTATTAGCACGATGTCAATAAATTTGAAATCTAGCATAGCTAGAAGATTTGGAATACCGATGCTTCCTCTATCAACTCCAATTTTCTCCAATGTTTCATTGCATAATAATTCTATCTATGTCTAACATTCTTAATGCTTAGCACACTAAAAATTCTCAGTTCTAAAACCACAACCTTTCTATACCCCAGTATAGTTCATCAAACATACCACACGTTATTAGTTGATGAACTTACCACAACAATATGAGTTTATGAACTTATCCTATTAATGTGTAGTCTAAGAATAGATCAAGGACTGTCCATACACTTAGGGTTTCAAAAACTTACCATACGATTATGAGTCACAAACTTACCATAAGCATGACTTATAAGAACTCGCACCTAATCTTATATTCTCTAACTATCAAATATATATATATATATATATATATATATATATATGAAAAGAATTACCTTCTTATCATTTGTATATTGATAGCACGACATCAACATTTCAATAATTATTAATGTGATAAACTAAGTAGTCGTTAGACCAAGCACAAAACTCATGCACATACAAACGTTTGTACAACTCTAATATCACATGAGACCTCAGTGGAAATCTCACGTAATCCTAGCTTTCTCTTTTCTCAATACGAATTTTTTTAAATTTGTATCTTAGCATTTACCATTCTTTCCTGAGTTTACATCGTACAATTTCATAGTACATTTTCTTACAGCAATTCTGCTACAAAGTTTTCAATCATTCGTTGATCATCTATCCTTTTATGACCTCATCAGATCACGTTGTGATCTTTTCTTATAATTGTGTTATATTACGATTCTTTTCTACCTTATAATCATTTTGTTTTACGATTTTCTTTTATGTCCCTTTAATCATATCATATTATGATTCGTTTATGCTTTTTGTCTTATAGTCTTTGTCTATTCGTCATTACTTTTTATCTTTATTACTAGAGTTAGGTAAATTCGGATTCTTATCTTATAATTCATTGAGATTCTTCTTTGAATCTTATTTATCTTCTTCTTTACTTAATAATAAATTTCCAAATTCATTTCTTAGCACTTTAAACTCTATTTGAGTTTATTCTTTATCCTCATCTATACAGTTATAGCCTAAGGTACTCCTATCTAAGGTTTATAACCTACAACTTTGATATCAAATTATTAAAAAGTAGTATGCATATAAGCCAATCATATTTGATGATAAAGCATATACTTTGTAACAATCTTATTCATTTATTAATAAAAAGTATTAATTTAATAAAGGCTTTTAATTATCTACATGATGCTGCTTTATAATATTTGATGATAAAGCATATAGTTTTAAGCAATGCTTTTAGAATAATGATGATGATCATTCTAATGAGATCTAAATTCTTAGAAAGCTTAAAACTAAAATAGTTCCCAATCGTTGGATTACAAAATTGGGGATTAGTGAATCCAGATAGATTGGTACATACGTTGCTTGCTCAATGGATGAGGGTGATTGATCTCATTATCATTTGTGTGGAGACACTAAAGCAAGTATGTAGGTGCTTATTAGAGAATAAGTTCACTGAACGTGGCTCGCTAAGGAATACCTAATGGAGTTTTACTTGCCTATCAATAGGATTCTTGTAGTGATAGTAGTACAAGTGATCTTTGGACTTGAGATCATCATAGTATCTTGTTTATGATGAGTTATACTTTGACTTATTTCTTAAGACCATTAGGGTATATCAAAGGGTATGCTTGAGTATAATAAGTTATACATGGAGATAATGTACGATCAATAAGAAATCTACCACTTCTAGTAAAAGAAGAGAAATGCCTTATGTGATTCGATAAATGACAACCAGTACTCATTGGCAAAGGCAAAATGAAATTAGAAAGGAGTTTCTAATTTGCATTATTTGAAGTTGTGTATTTAAGAGTCGAAATATATATAATTAAATAAAATAAGACTTGATAGTAATTTTATGTCTTATATTTAATTGGGACATTGTATGGTGAAATGATTGAATTATACGGTAAGTATTTACTCAAAGTTTCTTTTATGATTAATGTTGAAATCTATATTATCTGAAAAGTCGTTAATCGCTAGGGAGGCTTATCCCTATTGTAGAATAAATATTATTTATTTATATAAATTAATAGTTTAATTTATTTATTTAAATAAGATTAGAATTGTTCTAATTGATTTATTCACAACTAGTTTAATATGGAGAACCTAAAGGGTCACACCATAAAAGGAAGAATAATTATTTAAGAAGTTAATGGCATAATCATAATAATAAGTTAAGAATATTTAATTTAATCTATGGTGATAGAATAAATTAAATAGCTTAATATATTATTATTTAATATTTTGGAAATATTAAATATAAATTAATAAGAGGAGTCTTTATTATTATTATTATTATTATTATTATTATTATTATTATTATTATTATTATTATTATTATTTAATTCCTAAAGGAGTTTGAGAATTAATTAATAAAAGTACTCGCATATATCCCAATAAGATTAGGAGGCTAATTAATTAAAAGAGTTTAATTAATTATTCTTAATAAGATTAGGAGCCTAATTAATTAAAGGAATTTAATTAATTAAAATAAAACCTAATTCCTTAATTGTTAAGGAGGATTACCTACATCTATAAATAAGAGAAGTCGTATTATGGGTGTTCGTGGTTAATACTTTCACAAAACACGTGAATACATAATTCCAATAGTTGGGAGACTACACCTTTTTCTATAGAGATAGAAAACTAGGGTTTAGCCAACTACCCATCTTCTTGAATCTTTCTTCTTCCTTGGTGGATCACCTCTAGAGGCCAAACACTTGAGTGGCTAACATTGATCAAAGGAAGGAACCAAAACCGGTGGATCTAAGTTGAACGCGAAAGGATTTGGAGGTGAACTTGCGCGTGAGGAAGCTCGAATCTTCAAGGGTATCAGTCTTTGTGACGCCCCCAAATTCGGGTATCTTCCAACCCGACATATGGTGCTACATGGTACTCATAACTATACAATCATTCCATTGCAATACAACATAATGAATGTAATTACTATCTTTTATTACAATCAAAGTGTAATCCTTTCCCAGGTTCATAAATCGATTACATTGTTTGTTGTTCGTAATGTATAATACATACAAACATACAGTCTATTACACGATGGTTAATTATCCATCTTAGCTTTGCCCTTATCTCTCTTAGCATTCTCAGTACGTTCATCCTTAACTGCAATCATATAATTCACGCAAGAAGTGAGCATAACAAGCTCAGTAAGTTCAACAAAGAATAACATTAATACCACATTCGTGAATTATATGACAAATCAGACATAACTGAATAAATAGTTATGAAGTATTATGAAACAAAAATACTTTAATAATTTATAACATCAATTCCCAAAGTATAGAATAGATTAGGAATTCTAAATCGGTCGATAGACCATGAACAGTAGCTTTCGGTTTTCATACTTGAAAAGGACATCACTGCACTAAGGTCGTACATCCGCATTACTTACGAGCACTTCTAGGTGATCAGCCTACAGTACTCTTTGTTGATCAAAATTCATCTGTTAAACGTATTTACGTTTAAGTTTTGGCAAACTCGCCTTCCCATCGAATAATCGATGAAAAATAATTTTGTTTGTTCATAGACAAACCTTACCTTCAAATCCGTACCAATTTCTTGGCACAGGATAGCTTTAACATTTCTATATAGAGAGATATGTAGACAAATCAATCTATATCTTACGAATAGTCTAGCCGAGTTAAAACTGGCATTAACCCTTTCTTTAAAATCAGTCATGCAATTCAGTACAATGAATCACATAAAACTTGACTAACTTGAAGGTTAGACAAACGTTAAGAAAACTTGCCTTTCAATGTCTTCAAATAACTTAATCGACTGATAACAGCCTTTACGGAATCTACATGATATATTCACATAGTACAGTGTAATTAGCTACCAAACAATTACTCACATTGTTTCTACCAACTTCTTTCTCTTCTATGTCTTAGTTAAATTTATTTCATTTAATAAAGTCAATTCAACTTATTACCCTTCATCCCGGCTTATTAACAATCTTATGTTATTAACCAGACTCTATCATCATTGGTGAAGTACCAATGTCGTTTATCGATTATGGTTCATTAATAACACTTTGTGTTCTTCGTTCATAAGTTAATAACATGCATTCAATTTCTAAGCTCATTACCATATACATTAGTATATGTAATATATGAATAGTTTTAGTAAACTTATTAAGTGTATAAACTTAACTCATATAGGTCTCTAGAAAACTTTTGACAGTTAAAATTTTGGTGAGTTTCCCAGATTCATAACTTCTTCGTTATAAGTCCGATTTGGTCCGTTCAAAAGCCTAAAAGTCATAATTTACATACTCTACCCATTCATGTAAGAATTACATAATTTCGAATCCGTTAACTTAGAATTCACTATTAAGTTCATTTTAAGCGTTTGTTAAACGTTAATGAGTGTTCAATACTCATTTTCTTTGTTTTAAGTCAGAATCCGACGATTCTTGAGTCCACGACTCTTAAATACCCTATCTCATGTGTTGATATTGAAAACCAACATTTTCAAGTCTCACGACAACTTTTGACTACCAATCCGGAATTTCTACGTTTTCGACGATTAACGTTTAATTTCGTAAAATTTGCCATAACTTCGTTACTAGTGTTCTATAAGCCAAACCACATGGAATACTCCATGGATTTCATATCTACATCCTAACCAAGCAAGATGCACATATTTAAGTATTGATGGAGTTTAATTGTTTATCAACAATCAACCTCGACAATCAATATTTTCATGATTTAAACCTACGTTAACCCTTATGATTTCTATGTCTTTATGACTTATAAAGATTGTATATATTACAAGTCATCCTTATTCCTCCCTAAGAGTCATACACAACCAATTTATGATTCTTCATACTTAAAGAAATCAAAAGAGATGGAACTACTATTAAGGAATATTACCTTACGGAATCTTGGTGTTCTTGAAATAAACTCTAAAGTAAAACTTTAAAGTGAAATGATGAATTAAGTCTAGCTTTTTTTCTCTCTCAATATATGTTGAATATTCTTGGAAAACCAAAAATAAACAACAATTGCCTTCATATTTATAGACAGTTGAAATGGAGGGCAAAATAGGCATTCTACCCCACCTCCTTACTATTCCCTACTTTATCACCAAGTAAAAAACTTGGTGATCAAGTAGATTTCTTTGCTTGCACACCAAGTGGCCGGTCCACCATGCCTATGGGTCATCCCCATGGGTTACCCCATGGGTTTTACCTATTCGGTGACCCACTGGTTCGATCCACGGTTTTGTTTCTTAGATCGGCCTTAATCAACTTTAACATTGGGCTTTAGTTTGGGCTTAACCACTTAATTCATTGGGCTTATATATTCAATTGCTTGTACTTGGTATAATCCAAATCTAATTGGATCACTTTAAGTCTTAACCTTAATTCCACAATACCAATCGTATTCTACACGTATAATTGACGTATTCTTTTCGTATAATACTCGTACGATAATCATATTGTACTTCGTATTAACTCCTCGTATTATACATAGATACTAAATAGTATCATACTTGTATAACACGCTTTATCATTACCGCAATTCCTTCTACGCGTCTCATTTCCTTCTCGAAAATCATTCTACTCAACCCTTAGGTTTTAAGTCCGCAGGCGAAAACTTTGTTTGCCATAAATAAAATATTATTAGATATTTCATCTTATTTTAATATTCTATTATTACGCATTTCTCGGAATTTCAAAATAATTTCCCGAGCAGAAACGGATGATTAGTGTTTTTACGGGAATTTCTCAAAAAACATTTATTTTCATCTTGGAAATTCTAAACAATTAATTCTAGCACGTAGCCAGATTACTAACCATATCAGCAGATTCTAGGTCATAGAACGACCTTTACATAGCTTACTCACAAAATAAATCAATTAAATTCATTTAATTCACATAATCAAATAAAATTTAATTATCATAAAAATCCAATTTTCTTGGGCGTTACATTCTCTCCCCCTTGTAAGGATTCTGTCCCCAGAATCTCGCTTATAATTACATAAACAAATGAGGAAAATTTTTCTTCATTTTACTTTCGAGTTCCCACATTGCTTCTTCAGCATTGTGGTTTCTCCATAACACCTTTACTGAAGGTATTACCCTATTTCTTAAAACTTGTTCCTTCCTATCAATAATTTGGATTGGAAGTTCCTCATACGATAAATCTTTCTCTATCGGGATATATTCATACTTTATTACGTGTTTATATTCCGATTTATAAGTACGCAACACAGACACGTGAAACACATTATGAATGCGTTCCATTTTTGGAGGTAAGGCTACTTCATAAGCTACCTCTCCTACCCTTCTTAAAATCTCAAAAGGTCCTATAAACCTTGGACTTAACTTCCATTTCTTTCCAAAACGTATCTTTCCCTTCCAAGGTGATACTTTCAGAAAGAAAAAAGATCCTACATCGAATTCCCTCTTTTCTCTGTGAGGATCTGCATACTTCTTCTGCCTCTCTTGGGCTGCTACCAATCGAGCACGTATCATCTTTACCATGTCTGCCATTTGTTGTACCATCTCAGGTCCCAACATCCGACGTTCACCCACATCATCCCAACACAATGGAGTTTGGCACTTTCTTCCATATAATGCTTCATAAGGCGGCATGCCTATACTAGCGTGAAAACTATTGTTGTACAAAAATTCCACCAACGCTAGATATTCGTCCCAACTCCCTTTGAAATTCATAACGCAAGATCTTAACATATCTTCAAGCGTTTGAATTATCCGTTCACTCTGCCCATCCGTCTGAGGATGATACGCCATACTCAATCTTAACTGCGTTCCCATTTGCTCTTGCAAACTCCTCCAAAAGTTTGATGTGAATCGTGGATCACGATCTGACACAATCGAAACAGGTACTCTATGTCTGGAAATAATTTCCTTGACATACAGCTTAGCTAATTGTTCTAGGTTATACCTAACTCCTATTGGTAGAAAATGAGCCCATTTTGTCAATCGATCCACTATCACCCAAATAGCATCGTATCCTTTCCTTGTTGTTGGAAGTCCCACCACAAAATCCATTGTGATGTGCTCCCATTTCCACTCTGGAATTTCTAGTGGTTGCAACAACCCGCTAGGTCGTTGGTATTCAGCCTTAACTTTTTGATAAATTAAGCACCTACTAACATATTCTGCAATCTCCCTTTTCATGTTCGGCCAACAAAGGTTCCGACGAAGGTCTTGATACATATTCGTACAACCGGGATGTATCAAGTACCTCGAATTATGGGCCTCCATCATTATCTCCTCCTTTAATTCGGAATTATTTGGAACCCAAATTCTTCCTTCAAAACGAAGTAATCCCACCTTATCGAATTTATACTTAGTCTTTTCTTTATCTTCTATCATCTTCTTCATCTACTTGTATTCCTTGTTGCTCATTTGTACTCCTTTAACCCGTTCCACTATGGTCAGTTGGGTTTCCATGGAAAATAATATTTCCACTGCTTCCTCCGGTAACTTAACTTCTAACTCCATTCTTGCCATCACTGTTATCAACTCATTCTGAGTTGTTAACATTGACAGTTTCTCTCTACCCTTCTTACTTAGCGCATCGGCTACTACATTTGCTTTCCCCGGATGATATAAAATATCACAATCGTAATCTTTTATTAGCTCCAACCACCTCCTCTGTCTCATATTCAACTCCTTTTGTGTGAAGATATATTTCAGACTTTTGTGGTCCATGTATATCTCACACTTCTCCCCATATAGATAATGCCTCCATATCTTCAAGGCAAAAACTACAGCTGCCAATTCTAGATCATGAGTAGGATAAGCCTTCTCATAATCCTTTAATTGACGTGGCGATATCTGTAATGACCTTGCCATCTTTGTATGAGCACATAACCTTGATCCTCTATGCGAAGTATCGCTATATACTACAAAGTTCCCTGATCATCTGGTAAGGACAATTCAGGTGCCTCACTTAACCTCTTCTTCAGTTCCTGAAAACTGTTCTCACATTTTTCAGTCCATACATACTTCACCGACTTCCTCGTCAGATTTGTCAATGGAGTAGTTATTTTAGAAAAGTC
This sequence comes from Panax ginseng, assembly GCA_020205605.1. Taxonomy (NCBI): domain Eukaryota; kingdom Viridiplantae; phylum Streptophyta; class Magnoliopsida; order Apiales; family Araliaceae; genus Panax; species Panax ginseng. The sequence continues at coordinate 81,975,340 of CM035132.1, forward strand.
CTGGATGAACCTTCTATAGTATCCCGCTAACCCCTGAAAACTCTGAACCTCGGTTGGCTTTTTCGGTTGCTCCCAATCATTAACTGCTTCTACTTTTGTTGGATCAACGGAAATGCCATCTTTATCAATAACATGTCCTAGAAACTGCACTCGCTCAAACCAAAATTCACACTTCGTGAATTTCGCATACAACTTTTCCTTCCATAATGTTTCCAACACTATCTTTAAATGTTCAACATGATCTTCTGGCGTCTTTTAATAGAATAGAATATCATCGATGAATACTACGACGAACTTATCCAAATACTATTTAAACACTATGTTCATCATATCCATAAATGCGGCTGGCGCATTAGTCAACCCAAACGACATCACCAGAAACTCATAATGACCATAACGAGTTCTGAAGGTCGTCTTAGGTACATCATCTTTTCTTACTTTTAACTGATGATACTCTATGCACAAATCTATCTTAGAAAAATACTTTGCCCCTTTCAACTGATCAAATAGATCATCGATCCTGGGAAACGGGTATTTATTCTTAATCGTTAACTTTTTCAACTCTCGATAGTCGATACAAAGTCTTAACGACCCATCCTTTTTCTTTACAAACAATACCGGTGCTCCCCAAGGAGACACACTCAGTTGAATGTACTTCCGATCTAACAGTTCTTGTAATTAAACCATTAACTCCTTCATCTCAACTGGCGCCATCTGATATGGTGCCCTTGAAACTGGTGCCATTCCCGGTAACAGATCAATTACAAACTTAACCTCCCTATCCGGTGGAATACCCAGTAATTCCTCCAGAAATACATCCGCAAACTCTTGAACTATATGTATCTGGTCCAAGGATGTTCCCACTCTTTGGATATCCACAACATGGCACAGGTAACCTACACACTCTTTTCTCAACATCTTCCTAGCTTGTGTCATCGATAGACAACAAGAGCGTCTCGGTGATTTACTACCGAAGAACACTATCTTGGTTTTCTTAGAAAGCCGAAGGTTCACACTTTTCCTATGGCAATCTATTATCGCCTTATGGTTAATCAACCAATCCATACCAAGAATTACATGGAATTCTTTTAACCTTATCGGTACCAAATCTACCGTTAACTTATTACCTCTAATATCTACGCAACAATCCTTATAAATATGTTCAATAGAGATTATCTCTTTGTTTGCTACCTTAACGTCTAAAGGTATTGCTAACTTTTCAGGGATTAAGCCTAATCGCTGAGAAAATTCACATGCTATAAACAAACAAGTAGCACTCAAGTCAAATAACACATAAGCATTTATTTCATTGACTAGAATAATACATACTACCACATCTGATGATGCAACTGCATCTTAGATAGTTATATTAAACGTACGGGCTGAGGGTCTACCCACTGATGGTGTTGGTCCAATAATGGCTAATTTACCACTACCAGAACCCTTATTTCCCTCTAACCCTTTCTTTGGGCAATTTCTTGCCATGTGGTCCAACAATCCACAGACAAAACACCCATGGTTTTTCTTAGGGTTAGGACAATTGGGTGATAAATGTTCCTCCTGCCCAAAGTTGTAGCAAACTGATTTCCCCTTTAAATAGACTCCAAGATGAGTCTTTTCGTATGACTTGCAGGGCTCCATCCTATGTTTAGGATCTCCTTGTTTTGCCCCAGTATTCCCAGGGTTAAAGCCCTTCCTCTTGGGCATAGTGCCACTACCACTGGCAACTTCTGCATTATTTCCTCCCTCTACTTTATTCTTATTCTTCCTTTCCTTGTAGTACTGAGACAACACCTCACCACCACCTTCAGCTATTATTGCCTTTTCCAGAATGGTCCCATAGGAAGCACTCTGGAACACCAAAATCCTACTGTAGAGCTAGGGTTTCAAGCCCTGCTCAAACCTATGAGCCTTTCTCTCTTCTGTGTCCACCTAATGTGGAGCAAATCTCACCAATTCATTGAATTTGGCTGCGTACTGGGGAACGGTCATATCCCCTTGTTTAAGTTCCAAGAATTTAATCTCCATTCTACCTTGCATGCTAGTAGGGAAGTAATTCTCGAAGAATACCTTCTTGAACTATTCCCTGTAATCGCGCCTGTCCCTCCTAGCCCCCACTGGTGAGCCTCCCACAAAGGTGGTTGCCTTCCCCCTTCATCATGTAAGTCGCAAAAGAAGTCTTTTGCGCCTCACTTACGTTTGTAATAACAAACGCCTGCTCTATCTCTTTTACCCATGTCTGGGCCTCTAATGGGTCCGTCGTTCCTCGGAACTTCGGAGGACCCACACTCTTAAATTCCTTAAAGGTAGTTGTTCTTGCTACCCTAGGTCCTACGGGAATTCCTCCCCCAACTTGGTTAAATGCTACCGTTAATAAATCAACGAACTCTTGCATAGGGTTATTAGGACCCCCTTGATTTTCATTACGAGACTCGGCCTCTTGGTTACGTTGTCTCCTTCTTGATGGCATAATTCTGATTAAATAAATAAAGTTTCATCATTATCTATTTAATTACTTAGTTATCATTCCCCAAACAACAACTCATAACACAACAAACACATTAAATAAAACTTCATTATATTAATATGCTTTCATAGTCAAAACTATTTACACTTTGCTTCCATAGCCAAAAGCTAGTACATTACTATCCCACGATTAACTCCTACAAAAGTTGGGATTTACAAAAAGACTACCCTTTAATTATACAAAAGAGGGTTTTACGTCACTACACTTATACAAAAAGATCTAATGATCTACTAACACTGCCTTACGTCATTCTCATGTTTCTGATTCACTAGAATCGAAACAATATCTCGACTAATCGTATGTCGAGTCTGTCCGGACTCAATAGAATAACAATAAATTTTTAGTTTGAAATCCTCACGAGCACATTCGTGGATGTACGACATCCTAGCTATCTTCTAGTCCTTCTCGACCAATTTCTTTCGAAGCTCAACGACCTCTTCCTTATAGTCCCTCGCCTTATCCGTCATCAGCACTTTCTCATCGTGCTCTGACTCAAAATCCGCCTCTGCAGATTCCTTCGCCTCATACAAGGTGGTTATCTCCTCGTTCTTTCTCTGCACCACAGTACGCAGATACATATTCCTATCCAACACTGCCAAATACAATGATCTCATTGCATCCGGAGGTGTTGGCTCTTGAGTAGGTACCACCGTATTAATCGATGTTACCTCCATCTCCTCCTCCACATCTATTATCATATTCAAATATGATGTTATGCCCATTGTTTCCTCAGAGTAATCCTTCCCAGACATGTACTCTTCCGGATCAGAGTCTTCTAGAACCACTACTGGTACCTCCGCCACTGGCATAGGTACTATCTCCACTTGGTTCACTGACTCCTCACTTATCACGTGAATGTCTCTATATATCAAGCTATCGTTTGACATCTATAAAACACATAACACGTTGATTAGTACATAATACACAATAGTATAAGCACAAATCACATTTAATTTATTTAGGATTAATTTCCATCTTTTAAATCTTTTGGTACTGAGTTTTCTCAATACCTTATTAATTCATTCGACTCGAGTTTCTTTATTCTGACTTTACCTTCCTTATGAGGTTATTAGCCTAAGGTTCTTCCCCCTTAAGTTTTATAACCTAATGCTTTGATACCAATCTGTGACGCCCCCAAATTTGGGTATCTTCCAACCCGACATATGGTGCTACACGGTACTCATAACTATACAATCATTCCATTGCAATACAACATAATGAATGTAATTACTATCTTTTATTACAATCAAAGTGTAATCCTTTCTCAGGTTCAAAACCCATTACATTATTTGTTGTTTGTAATGTATAATACATACAAACATACTAGTCTATTACACGATGGTTAATTATCCATCTTAGCTTTGCCCTTATCTCTCTTAGCATTCTCAGTACGTTCATCCTTAACTGCAATCATATAATTCACGCAAGAAGTGAGCATAACTGAACAAATAGTTATCCAAAGTATAGAATAGATTAGGAATTTTGAACCGGTCGATAGACCATGAACAGTAGCTTTCAGTTTTTATACTTGAAAAGGACATCACAGCACTAAGGTCGTACATTCGCATTACTTACGAGCACTTCTAGGTGATTAACCTATAGTACTCTATGTTGATCAACATTCATCCGTTAAACGTATTTACGTTTAAGTTTTGGCAAACTCGCCTGCCCATCGAATAATCGATGAAAAATACTTTTGTTTGTTCATAGACAAACCTTACCTTCAAATTCGTACCAATTTCTTGGCATAGGATAACGTTAACATTTCTATATAGATCGAATATGTAGACAAATCAATCTATATCTTACGAATAGTCTAGCCGAGTTAAAACTGGCATTGACCCTTTCTTTAAAATCAGTCATGCAATTCAGTACAATGAATCACATAAAACTTGACTAACTTGAAGGTTAGACAAGCATTAAGAAAACTTGCCTTTCAACGTCTTCAAATAACTTAATCGACTGATCACAGCTCTTATAGAATCTACATGATATATTCACATAGCACAGTGTAATTAGCTACCAAACAATTACTCACATTGTTTTTACCAACTTCTTTCTCTTCTATGTCTTAGTTAACTTTATTTCATTTAATAAAGTCAATTCGACTTATTACCCTACATCCCGGCTTATTAACAATCTTACATTATTAACCGGACTCTATCATCATTGGTGAAGTACTAATGTCGTTTACCGATTATGGTTCATTAATAACAATTTGTGTTCTTCGTTCATAAGTTAATAACATGCGTTCAATTCCTAAGTTCATTACCATATACATTAGTATATGTAATATAGGAATAGTTTTAGTAAACTTATTAAGTGTATAAACTTAACTCATATAGGTCTCTGAACAATTGAAGTTCAAACCTAAGTTTTCTAACAAAGACCCTGCCTTGGCGCCGCGACGTGGTCTTCTCTATATACAAAGGTGGCTGCGGCTCCAGTTTCTGACACACAAGTTTCGGTCTCGTGATTTGCGGCGCTAAAACTCCTTCATATGAGTGGTGGCCAGTCACCACTCGATTAGGCAATGACATCAGAACGGTACAAGTACGCAGATTTAATCTTTGTCTAGTGGCCAAGCGCCTACATCTCAAACCGTAAAACTTTTGACAGTTAAAATTTTGGTGAGTTTTCTGGATTCATAACTTCTTCGTTATAAATCCTATTTAGTCTGTTCAAAAGCCTACAATTCATAATTTACATACTCTACGCGTTCATGTAAGAATTACACAATTTAGAATCCGTTAACTCAGAATTCACTATTAAGTTCATTTTTAAGCGTTCATTAAACGTTAATGAGTATTCAATACTACTCGTTTTCTTTGTTTTAAGTCGAAATCCGACGATTCTTGAGTCCACGACAATTAAATACCCTATCTCATGTGTTGACATTGAAAACCAATGTTTTCAAGTCTCACGACAACTTTTGACTACCAATCCGGAATTTCTACGTTTTCGACGATTAACATTTAATTCTGTAAAATTAGCCATAACTTTGTTACTAGTGTTCTATAAGCCAAATCACATGGAATACTCCATGGATTTCATATCTACATCCTAACCAAGCAAGATGCATATATTTAAGTATTGATGGAGTTTAATTGTTCATCAACAATCAACCTCAACAATCAATATTTTCATGATTTAAACCTACGTTAACCCTTATAATTTCTATATCTTTATGACTTATAAAGATTGTATATATTACAAGTCATCCTTATTCCTCCCTAAGAGTCATACACCACCAATTTATGATTCTTCATACTTAAAGAAATCAAAAGAGATGGAACTACTATTAAGGAATATTACCTTAAAGAATCTTGGTGTTCTTGAAAGAAACTCTAAAGAAAAACTTCAAAGTGAAATGATGACTTAAGTCTAGCTTTTTCTCTCTCTAAATATATGTTGAATACTCTTGGAAAACCAAAAATAAACAACAATTGCCTTCTATTTATAGACAATTAAAATGGAGGGCTTAATCAACTTTAACATTGCCTTCTATTTATAGACAATTGAAATGGAGGGCTTAATCAACAATTGCCTACTATTTATAGACAATTGGTTCGATCCACGGTTCGCTTTATTGGATCTGTCTTAATCAACTTTAACATTGGTCTTTAGTTTAGGCTTAACCACATAATTCATTGGGCTTATATATTCAATTGCTTGGACTTGGCATAATCCAAACCTAATTGGATCATTTTAAGTCTTAACCTTAATTCCATAATACTAATCGTATTCTATACGTATAATTCACGTATTCTTTCCGTATAATACTCGTACGATAATCGTATTGAACTTCATATTAACTCCTCGTATTATACATAGATGCTAAATAGTATCATACTTGTATAACACGCTTTATCATTACCGCAATTCCTTCTACGCGTCTCATTTCCTTCTCGGAAATCATTCTACTCAACCCTTAGGTTTTAAGTTCGCAGGCGAAAACATCGTTTACCATAAATGAAATATTATTAGATATTTCATCTTATCTTAATATTCTATTATTACGCATTTCTCAGAATTTTAAAATAATTTCCCAAGCAGAAACGGATGATAGTGTTTTTACGGGAATTTCTCGAAAAACATTTATTTTCGTCTTGGAAATTCTAAACAATTAATTCTAGCACGTAGACAGATTACTAACCATATCAGCATATTCTAGGTCATAGAACGACCTTCACATAGCTTACTCACAAAATAAATCAATGAAATTCATTTAATTTACATAATTAAATAAAAATTTAATTATCATAAAAATTCGATATTCTCGGGCGTTACAGTCTTCTTCTTTATCTTTTTATTTAATTAATAATTGTGCATAAAGGATGATCCGAGTATATGGTTTGTAAAATGTTAAAATCCTATTTTACCACATTTCTGCTTATTTTGTGTAATTTGATTGTGTTCATGAATATTACAAACCTAACAGTGGTATCAGAGTCAAACCTTTATGCGAATTTCATAATTGTTTTGATTTGACATGTATATTGATATGTGTTTAGAATAATTTAATTAAGCATTATTTATTATATAAAATTATTATTTAAAAAAAATTGTGAAATCATTATACCGTTTTTTTTATAAAAAAAATCAAGGGGATTCGCAAATCAAATTTTTCAAAAATCGCTGATCTTGTACACGTAGATATGTTTATTTATAATAGTTATATTATATAGGATATAATATATAGTTATATTATCCGTAGTATGATTTCGTTATCCCTTATATGGTGATATATTATATATGGGCTATATGTATATACACAGCTGTGTATTACACGAGAGGGCTATAACGACAGATTTTTTGGGCTATAGCGACGGTAATCTGTCGCCATAGCCCATAATAGCTATGACAACGAGTGAAACCGTCGCTATAGCCCAAAAAATCGTCGTCATAGCCTACTGTGTAATACAAAGCTGTGCACATATATTTGTCCCATTATATATATAATATTAATATATCACGCGAATCTAGGAACGATTATTATTATATATATATATAATATTCTTAATAATTTTATAATTAAAATAAAAAATTTATTTTAATTTTAAAACCGGATTTCATGCTAACTAATTAGAGTTGGAATTGGATTCCATGATAACTAATTGGATTTGAAATTGGATTCCATGTTTTCTAAAATAAAGGAGTTTATTTGTGAATAGGAGAGTGAATCAATGTTTTCTTAAATAAAGAAGTTTATTTAGATATGTTATAAGATATCATATTATCCAAAATAAAAGAGTTTATTTTGACTTGGAATTGGATTCCATAATTAATTAAAATAAATGAGCTTATTTTGATTAAAGAATTTGATAAAATAAAATAGTTTATTTTATTCAAAATTTGATAAATTAAAATAAAAGAAGTTTATTTTGATTTAAATTTGGATTAAAATAAAGGAGTTTATTTTAATTCAAAATTAGATTTTATACTAACTAAATTTGCCCATTAAATGATATCAATATATATATTGAATGTTTATTATTCATGAGATGAATTTATTTATTGATGCATATGTAGATGTGTATGATAATAAGTGAGATTGATTATGGACTATTGACTAAAGTGATTGGATTTTATTTTAGTTGGATGTGTGAATGCATGAGTTTTATTAAGTGGGGTCTGCGTACCTCGTCTTCTTTAATTTTTCTTAATATAAATTCTAACTTCCTCCTATGTATTTTCTCTTGATTGATGATCAAGGTATCTATTTTTTTTTAAATAGTTTTGTAATAGGAATAATTAGAATTAGTTTTGAAGAATTGGAGATCAAGGAGCAAGGAGCGCTTGAAGACCCGTTTGTAATAGAGCCTAAGATTTAAATGTAATAGTTATATTTAAATTTAATTCTTGTACCTTAGGTTTGACCTTTTGGTTCACTTGGTGGCTCTAGTGAACTAAACTAGAATAAAGTCCATAATCAATCTGGGGTAGAATATAGTATTCTATATGTGCATGCTTATACTATATATATATATATATATATAGAGAGAGAGAGAGAGAGAGCAAGGATCAAGTGCATTCCTCCTTAAATAACATTCCTCCTTAAAAAACACTCCTTTATTAAAACTATGACGTTTTGGAGTTTTTTTTAAAAAACAAGTGGGGACGTGGGTGGCATTTTTGTAAATAAAAGGAAAGCAAGTGAGACCACTCTCTTTTAAAAGACTCCAAAACGACATAGTTTTAATAAATGAGTGTTATTTAAGGAAGAATGCTATTTAAGAGGAATGCTCTTGATCCTTGTTATATATATATGTGTGTGTGTGTGTGCGCGCACGCGCGCATGAGCGCTAAACAAGATGAGACAAATCAATAACAAACCCCTCAATTATTTATATTAAGTTGTAACGTTTAAAGATATTTGGAATATCGAACGTGGCCTTCTAGCATGATAGAAACAATAGAGTACTGAATATTTAATATGAGTTTGTTGTGCACACATTTAATATGAGTTTGTTGTGCACACGCAAGGGAGGTACTAAATATTTGAGATATTGTTTTTATTGCATATGATGTTTATAAGGAATTGAACATTACTGCTTTGTTGTGCACAAACAAGGGATGTAGTTTTCTCTTCACTTATATGAAAATGTTTGGTCTGACTTAACTTAAATCATTTTAGTTCGGATGTGCACACACTTGACCTTTATGATTTAAGAGGAAAAATACAAGGCATGGTTGATGTAATTGACAAGAGTTGTCTACCTATTTATTTATATATAGTTTGTTGTACACACACAAGACTATATACATTTGAAATAGGATCCTTATTCTCACTAGCAAATCATTAATTAGATTTTGCCGAACTATATAAGTGAGGGTAATATAGTTTGATGAAAATAGTGAGAGATACCAATTTAAAATAAGACCTAAATTATTTTGGTAATTAATAAAAGAATGTATGCTAAAATGTTGTTAATTATAAATTCATTTATAGAATTTTACAATGTCTAAAATTACTATCATTGTGTAGCATATTAGATGCTAAATTAATCGGACCGAATTAAACGGATTAGTTAAGAAAATTGAGAATAGTTCTCACAGTTGAAAATCTATCTTATGTCCTTAATACGCCTATCTCTGCAATGGTTGCAGACAATGCCTCTGAGGAAGACATTGCTTCTTTTAGAAAGTGGCAAGATGAAGCAAGGTTGGTTGAATGCATCATGCTCGTATCCATGAGTAACGAGCTTCAGTGTCAGCATGAAACTATGGATGCTCTTACTATATTCCTGCACATCAAGTAGTTGATGGTGCGGAAAGTAAGACTAATAGATATTAGATATCTAAGGAGCTCTTCCCTTCTAGAAAGACCAATGACACTACAGTACAGACACATGTCCTAAACATGATTAATTTGATTGAACAATTAGTACAATAGGTTTTGTCATGGATAGAGAGTTGAGCCAAGATTTGATCTTGCAGTTACTCCCAGACTCCTTCTCACAATTGTTGTGAATTTTTCATATGAACAAGCTAGATATCAGCTTCGCTGATTTGCTTAACATGTTGAAAAATATTGAGAGTCACTTTCCAACAAAGAAAGACCAAGTCTTACTGGTAGGGGCCAAAGGATCTTCTGAAAAGAAGAATAATTCAAAGAAGGTAAATAGAAAGGCAAAAACAAAGGATAATAAGAACAAAACTGATACGGATAGCTAAGGAGTTTGCTTCCACTGCAATAAGCTTGGACACTGGAAAAGAAACTGCGAGAAGTATCTTGTAGAGGCTAACCAGAAGAAGCTTAGTGAAGCTTCGGTTACAAATACAATTTTGTTTATTATTTTAAAAAAATATTTCTTTAAGTCAATGTTCTACTTGGGTATTGGATACCGACTTTGGTTATCATAAATATAGATTTATGAAGGGACCAAAAAGAAGTAGAAAGCTAAACAAAGATAATTAATCCTATGTGTGGGAAATGAAGCAAAGGTTGCTGCAGTAGCTATAGAAACTTATAGTTTAGAATTGCCTGCAGGTAAATCTATTAAGTCAATAAGTTGTTATTGTATTCCAGTTCTCGTTAGAAATATTATTTCCATTTTTTTATTGGACAATAAAATCTTTGGTATTATATTTAAGAACAATTGTTGTTCTATTTATAATAATAATGTTTTGTATGGAATTGGAATATTACTTAATGGATTTTGTATACTTGACTTATATGAAAATAATTTTGCATATTTAACAAATTAGTATAAGAAAAGGAGATGATCATTCAAAGAGTTTAATGTGTGTATTTGCTGAAATACAAGTGTGAATTATTTGAAAGGTTCAAAGAATTCAAAAGTAAACAAATTGGCAAAGTATTAGGATTCTTTGATCTGATCAAGGAAGGAATACTTGTGCAATGCATTTCTAGATCATCTCAAATGGTTTTCTCACAATGGATACCTCCTGATATGTAATAATTGATTGATTTATCTGAAAGGAAAAATTATACCTTGTTGGACATGGTGATATCCATAATGATTTTACCAAAATTTTAGTATCCTTCTGGGGTCATGCCCTAGAAATGACTGCATATCTATGAAAAGGTAACCTCAAAATCCGACCCCAAAACTCTATAAAAGTTATGGACAGGGAGGATTCCTAATCTTAAGTATGTTAAAATAAGGGGTTGTCCAACTTATGTGAAATGGTTTTAAAGGAATAAGTTTAGGATAAGATTTGACAAGTGCAGGTTTTTGGGACATCCAAAAGTAAGTTTAGGGTTTATGTTTTATAATCCTACTTAGAAAAAGGTATTTGTTGCGAAACACGCAACCTTCTAAGATAAAGGTGTTTATCATTAATGGGGCTAGTGGGGTTAATAGATATTGAAGAATTCAAGAATCACAAAACACTATAAGTCAAATAAGAGGAACCTGTAGATAGAACTATTATACCACAACTGAATCATAAATTTGGAATAGTACCAAAGTTACCTGGGATGTATGGATTCATCATAGATGATGATGATGAGGTAAGTATCATAGAAGATGATGATCCAGTTACATACAATGAGGCAAGAGTTGTAGAGACTTAGAGAAATGGATTAAAGCAAGCTTCTCAAATATGGAACATTCGTTTTGATGAGATAATCAAAAGAGTTTGATTTTATCAAAAACAAGAATGAACCTAGTGTGTACAAAAGGGTCAGTGGGAGCACCATGACATTCCTAGTATTATATGTTGATATACTACGGATAACGAATGACATACTAATACTACAATCAGTAAAGATTAAGTTGTCTAAACATTCCTCCATGAATGATTTGGGAAGAGTATCTTAATTGGGGATACAAATCTATATAGATAGATTTAAAAGGATGTTCGGCTTAACCCAAGGAACATATATTTATTTGATGTTAAAGTTGTTTAGCATGGCAAACTCCAAGAGATGTCTCATATTGATAATTCATGGAGTGTATCTCTCTTAATAGTCCCCATAGACTCGTGAAAAGAGAGATCGCATGAGTGACAATCATGTATACAATGAAATATACGAGACCTGATGTTGATTTGTTATATTCTGGAGAAGATCACTGTCAGATAGTGAAAAACATCTTAAAGTACTTAACCGGCACTAAGGATGTGATTAAGATTTATGGTGGGTCTAAATTAAAACTGGAGGGCTTAACAGACTCAAGTTTTTCTGACAGACCAAGACAATAGAAAATCCACTTTAAGGTAAAGCGTTACCTTGAATGGTGGTGCAGTGAATTGGAAAGGTTTCAAACAGCAAAGAGTTGTTGGTTTAGTGATAAAGACATAGTATATAGCTATAAATGAAGCTTCAAGTTAATTGTTTGGATGAAAAGTTCATTACAGAACTAGGAATAGTTCCTAAGTCTCATCTTGGATCTCAACATGTGTTGTGGCACTTTCATTTGATTATAGGAATCATTGAAGGATGGGAAATCACTATAGAGATAGTGGACTCTCAAGAACAACATTACATATCCATTAACTAAAGCTTATCCAACAGCAGGATAATCGTAACTTAGAGAAGAAGGGTATGAGATACCATGGCAATTGGCTTTAGTGTAGTGGGAGATTTAAAGTAGTATGCACACAAGCCAATCAAGTTTGATGATAAAGCATATACTTTGTAACAATCTTATTCATTTATTAATAAAAAGTATTAATTTATTAAAGAATTTTAATTATCTACATGATGCTGCTTTATAATATGTGATAAACCCATAGTTTTAAGCAATGCTTTTAGAATAATGATGATGATTATTCTAATGAGATCTAAATTCTTAGAAAGCTTAAAACTAAAATAGTTCCCAATTATTGGATTACTAAATTGGGGATTAGTGAATTCAGATAGATTGGTACATACGTTCCTTGCTCATTGGATGAGGATGATTGATCTCATAATCATTTGTGTGGAGACACTAAAGCAAGTACGTAGGTGCTTATTAGAGAATAAGTTCACTGAACGTGTAAGACCCCAACTTATTATAAATGAAATTAAATTTCCTCTATTTATTATTTTGAAATATTAAGGGTTGATTTGATTAATGTGGTTAGTTATGGGTAAAATGCGCAAATATCTTAAATAAACAAGTGGTTATAAAATATTCATTATTGTCGGGGAATATTCTTACTGTCGGGGAATATTCGTACGACAGCGCAGCCTTGTGTGGGCCCATAACAGAAAGTGATTGGATGAAGAAAATGACAAGTATGAGTTTTTATAAATAACGACGTAGTTGTTACCGTTAACACTGTTGGAATACCCGGTGGTTAAAACACAGTAATACGCGATGTTGCATAAAGAAGACGCAGATTGCACCAATTATTGATTCTTACGTAGGAAGACACTATTCAATAATTATTACAGTAATTACTATTCAATATTTTATTTTATTGATTCAATAATTGCTACGTTGATATTTTATATTATTGTTGTTTCAATAATTGTCACTGCACAATATTTCCCATTACCAGATCAATAATTCATATTATTTGAATAATATTATTAGATAACATTATTGGCAATGTCTAAGGAAGTTCTGTCTAAGGAGATGTTTGGTCACCTAATTGTGCACCAGTAAGGAGAAATCCTTATTGGAAAGCCCCTGGGAACGGCCTGGTTGTCATTATTGTGATTCTGTAATATTATTTGTGAATAATTAATTATTAATTTATATGATAAGGAAAATATTTATTTATAAGGATATAAATGGAGGAATTTTTAGAAAAGTGACAATTGTTGAAAATTAAAATTTTATTATTATATTACATAATGTGATAATACAATAATATAATAATGGTGATATTTTTACAATGAATGTGTGATATATGAGTAATTGAGGAGGAAGAGTATTTTTGTTACAATAAATAATAAAAAAACATGTTAAACATGTCGGTGGACCCCATTTTGACTGAAATTTGATTATAGCCTGTAAAATCGTCCGTATGTGATTTCGGTCAATTTTTGTTTGGAATTTGGAAAAAACTTAAACTTACAAAGTTATAGAGAATTGAATTTACTATTGAATGGACATAAGATTCATATTTTTCTGATAAAATGGCTATTTATTATGATTTATTGAAGTTTCGAAATAATTGATTTTTGAAGTTTTAATTTTTTTTTAAAAGAAAAACGTTTTTTTCATTTTGGTGGGCCCCACATGTGTGGTAAATGAGCTGGTTTAAGATGTCAAGAGGTGGACGTGAATTTTTTTTTATAAATATTATTATTTTATTAAATTTTCTGCTTTGGTGTTCTAAGCATTTTCCTATAAATAGGGTGCTTAGGTTAGAATTGAAAATCACATCAGAAACTGAAGTTTTCTCTCTCTATATATTATCAAGCGTATTCTTGTGAGTATTTTGATACTTTAAGTGTTGTTATACAAGTTCCCTTCAAAGACTATATCCTAGATTCTAGTCGTAAATCATCCTTTTCGAGGTAAGGGATCTTATTTTTTAAATGATATTATTTCTTTCAATATCATTATGCCAGAATATTGGTATGATTTTTCTTGTGAAATTCTTGTCTTTTAGTGTCGGGGTTACTATTCACGTATACGGCACCATTCACGTATACGACACTATTCACCAAAAAATGAAATTTTCTCTTCTTTGTCCCAGATGTCTATTTTTGTTACTATCTTTGATTGTATCCATGTTTTGATATTTATTCTTGAATTTTACTCCACCATAGTATATTATGAGATTTTCTTGAACATGGATAAATCGAAGTACGAATCCCTAAAATTTATTCTTTTGTCTCACTGGATTCGTTTTCTTTAAAATATTTTTCATCATCCTCAGTCCTAAATGATGGTATAACTGAATATCTTTGGTCTGTAATGCAAAGATGAATATTTGATTCAAAATATATATTGATTGATATTACAGGGATAAAATATTGATGATGGACTTTAAAATCATAGAAGATATTAGATTTCATCTCTACTTAACTCTTCTAAATAAATTGTTATTTCTGCTGCGAATATTGATTTAAAACTTGTTGTCTGTTATATTCTATCAGATTTTTCCCTGTTGAGGACTAACGATAATTTGTTCTATATTATCTTAGTCATAATATTCTTTACTGGGCTAGTTGAGCTCACCCTTTTTCTTTTTGTTCTATTTTTCTTCTTAGGAGGCGAGAATGTTGCGAGTACTAGTCGGGGTATGGAATGACGGTTCTAGAAAGTGTTTTTAGTGGTCCTCACTATTTTTATAAAATAATGTATCAATAATTGTAATGAGAACTTATTTGAGTGTGGATATTGTCTAGAAGATAATATTTATATTTAAACTCACAGTTTATATGTTGTCGTATTTTGCACAACAATTGTATTAATAAAGTTGTAGTTGTTTCTGTACCATGTATTTGGCGACTCAGAATGGGTGATGTATACCTATTTTGGGGGCGTCACAGTTGGAATCAGAGCTTAGGGATATGGTCTCTAGCGGAGATCGGGGAATAGAACTAGGAGGGGAGAGATGAGTAATTCCTTCGCTAGTGTGTCTTACCTAAGCTTATTTATTGGTTGGTCAGAGTATAGGGTTATTATGTTGTATGTCAATTTCTTTAAATAACCCTTATTTTATGGCAGTATTTAAAAATGGCAGCTAAAAATATTAATGATGGAGTGAACGAGACCGTGGAAACATTTTTAATCACCAACCAGGAGAACGTGCAATAGGATAGCAATGTTCCTCATGTAAACAACACCACTGAGCAAACGATGAACGATGAGATATTTAGAAGTTTTTGTGGTTCATGCAAAACCAGACGAGGGAGATTCATGTTCAAAATGCAAGTAGAAACAATGGCAATGCACACCTGGTCACTACTAAGAAATTCATGGAGTTGGGAGCGCCGGAATTCTGGGGAAAGCCGGATCCGATTAAGGCAGAAACGTGGGTCAAGCAAATTACCAAGATATTTGATGTCTTGGGATGCACGGAGGAACAGAAGGTTCCATTCGCCACTTTTATGTTCCCGTAGTGAGGCAGATACCGGTGGGAATCGTGAAGCGTACACCAACCCAAGTTGCACTCAACATGTCTTGGGAAACATTTCAGAAACTGTTCAATGACAAGTACTTTCCTGAAAGTATTTGTCATATGAAGGAGGTAGAGTTTATCAGTCTGAAACAGAACAACATGATTGTGTCCTAGTATGAGGCTAAGTTTGCAGAGTTATCTAGGTTTGCACCTCATTTGGTGGAAAATGAGGAACGTATGACGCAGATGTTTTTGAGAGGTTTAAAACCCGACATTCGTCAATACCTCATTTCTCACAAATTTTCTCTATATTCAGATGTTGTTAACAGGGCTCAATTATTAGAGCGAGATAATGAGTACGTTCAAGCAAGGGACAACAACTGTGGTCATAACTATGGGGTAAAAGAAATCATCTGAGCAATGATAACCAAATGGGGAGGAAAGAATACTGAGACAAAATGGTAACCACTCCTGGTGGTAATCGTGGCCATGATAATAGAAAAGCTTAGCCTGGGGAGATTTTAAAAAGAGAAAGTACAACAATGACAATGTGAAGAAGTTAGCACCAGCATCAACTATTTCTAAGGGAGGAGAACGACCACAGGTCGTATGTTATTGATAAGTAGGTTTTTATACCTACTTATCCGGTAACTATTACATGAATTATTTGCTTAAACTAATGTTTCTTAGTTATTTTTCATGCATTTTGTGTTCATTTTGTAGGTTATATGTTTGGGAGCAGTGTGAGCGACTATTGGTAAGGACAAGCAAGGAAAACGCGAAGAAAAACAATCCGAACATCGTTTGGTCTTTTATGTTCATTTCATGTTCTTGGCGTAGAACTTGGCTTACATTGTAGAGTGTCTTCTTAGATTTCCGTAACTTCTTGAATCATTCCAATCGGAGTTCGGATTCAAGAGTTATGACATTTGTACCAACGGACGTTGAATTTCGCTGTTTTGGGTGGTCATTTTCATAGCAGTCACTTCCAGTCCAATTTCGAGATTAATCCGTTCGTTATTTCTCAAACCTCAAAGAATTCAAGTTTTAGAGCTCGTCGATATCTTCGATTTGATAGGTGGCAGGCCCCATAACTCTTTCCGGATCAAAAGTTATGACCGTTTTACCAGAGGACGCTGCAGCAGAAAAATAATTGGCAGCTTACTAGCAAGCCGGGACTTGCCCTTTTGTGCTTTGATAGCAAGTCGGGGCTTGGGGTCAAGAATCAATATTAGGCCACTAGCAAGCCGGGGCTTGCTATTTACAAGGCAAATAGCAAGCTGGGGCTTGGGTATGAGCGGAAAGAGGAGATTTTGTCCGAATTTGAGTCCGATAAGGACTGTTTCGAGCTGTTTGATTCAAGGACTTCCAAGAGGACTTAAAGACATATAAAGAGGCTTATAAAAGGAGGAGATTTACAAGGATTAGATGAAGTTTTTTGGAAGAATTCCATTAGATGAGATTAGAGTAAATTAGATCAAAACCCTAGTTCTAATGAGTTTTGGAGATTGAAGCAACTTGGAGACCATTGAAGATTCAAAGTAGGAGCAAGGATAGAGCATCAAATCTACAGACAATAGATTATATATTCTCATCTTCTTCTATCTTTGTCTTTTATTGTTTATTCAATTGTGGATTCTTAGTTTTTATTCAATAATCATGAACTAATTCTTTGTTTGAGATTACAATTGATCTTATTGTGTAGTTTATTTTAATATGCTTTGTGACACCCCCAAAATAGGTCCATTCCATCCAACCCATTCTGAGTCGCCAAATACATGGTACAGAAATAACTACAACTTTATTATTACAACATATAAACTGTGAGTTTAAATACAGATATTGCCATCTAGACAATATCCACATACAAATAAATCCTCATCATAATTATTGATACTTTATTTTACAACAATGGTGAGGACTACTAAACAACTCTCCCTAGAACTTTCATTCCATACCCCGACTCGTACTCGCTATATTCTCGCCTCCTGAGAAGAAAAATGGAACAAAAAGGAAAAGGGTGAGCTCCACTAGCCCAGTAAGAATATTATGACTAAGATAATATACAACAAATTATCGTTAGTCTTCAACAGGGAAAAATATAATAGAATACAATAGACAACAAGTTTTAAATCAATATTCGTAAATGAAAATAATAATTCATTAGAAGAGTTAAGTAGAGAATGCAAACTACTATCTTCTATGTATGAATTTTAAAGTTCATAAATCTATTTTATCCACCGTAACATCAATCAATATATATCTCGAATCATATATTCATCCTTGCACTACAAAGCCAAGGACATTCACCGATTGGTCATGTTCATCTAAAACACTGCTCATCTTGCACTACTGGGCCAAAGATATTCATCGAAATCATTCATCTTTGCACTACGGGCCAAAGATATTCATCGAAATCATTCATCTTTGCACTATAGGCCAAAGATATTCATCATAACTCATTCATCTTTGACTACTGTGCCAAAGATATTCAATAATATCATTATTTAAGACCGAGGATGATGAAAATATTTTAAAGAAGCGAATCCGGTGAAACAAAATGACAAGGATTAAGGATTAAGGATTCGTACTTTGTTTTTATCCACGCCCAAAAATACCTCAAAAATAATCATAGTGGTGTAAAATTCAAGAATGATCAAAACATGGATACAATCAAAGCTAGTATCCAAAATAGATATTTTAGACGAAAAGGGAAAATTTTCATTTTTCGATGAATAGTGCCGTATTCGTGAATAGTATCGTATACGTGAATAGTAACTCCGACACCAAAAGATAGAAATTTCACAAAAAAACATATTCACGCTTCGTGATTAGTAACTCGTGAATAGTAACTCATGAATAGTAACTCCTGAATAGTAACCCCGACATGAAAAAGTTCCGAATTTGATAAAAAGTTTCAACCAATATTTTGGCATAATGATATTGAAGGAATAATATCATTTTAAAAAAAATAATATCCCTTACCTCGAAAGACAGTACTTCTAGTTGAAACACCGGATATAGGCTATGACTTGAACTTGCACCGTATAGCAATACTCAAAGTATACTCAAAATACTCACAAGAATACGCTCGATAATATAGAGAGAAAACTTCAGTTTCTGGTGTGATTTTCAATTCTAACCTAAGCACCTATTTATAGGAAATTGCTTAGAACACCAAAGCAGAAAATTTATTATAATAATAATATATATATAAATTCTTACGCCCACTCTTTGAATTCTGAAAATCTGAATTCAACCCACATGCTAGACCCATTAATAACAAAAAAACGCTTTTTCATACTTTAAATATTTTAAACTTCCAAAATCAATTATTTTGAGCTTTGAACTTCAATAATTCATAATAAATATCCTTTTTCCGAAAAATTTAAAATCTCACATGGCGTTTTTATAGGAAATTCAATTCTCTAAAACTTTTCTGTAAGAAAGTTTTTCCAAATTCCAAATGTAAATTGACCGAAATCCACAAATGGGCGATTTTATAAAGCTATAATTAAATTTTAGTCAATAAATGGGGTCCCTTGACATGTTTAACATGTTTTAAACATTTTGGTAACAAAAATACTCCTCCTCCACATATACTCATATATCCCACATTCATCGTAAAAATATCATCGTTAATATATTATTAAAATAATATATTTAAATGAATTATTTTATCATAAAAAGATAAAATATTAATTTTCAACAATTGTCACTATAAAAATTTTCTCCATCTATATCCACATAAAATCAATATTTTCCTCATCATATGAATCAATAATTAATTATTCACAAATAATATTACAGACTCACAATATTGACAACCAGGCAGTTCCCAGGAAAGAGGGGGCTTTCTAATAAGAATTTCTACTTACTAGCGCGCAATTAGGTGACCAAACCTCTCCTTAGACAGAACTTTCTAGACATTGCCAATAATGTTATCTAATAATATTATTCAGATAATATGAATTATTGCATCGATAATGAAAAATATTGTGTAATGATAATTATTGAAACAACAGTAATATAAAATATCAATGCAGCAATTATTGAATTAATAAAATAAAATACTGAATAGTAATTACTGTAACAATTATTGAGGAATGCCTTCTTACGTAAGAATCAATAATTGGTGCAATACCAGGTGCTACTCTTGTGTAATAACAGCAGATTCGTGTGTTTTAACCACCGGGTATTCCAACAAAGGTGTAAATTGTGTAATAACTACGCTGTGAGTTATTTTTAAACAACTTATTTTTGTCGTTTTCTTCCTCCAATCATTTTTTACATTATGGGGCCCACACATGTCGCTGCTATTGTCAAATTTAATATTCACAAGCGAGACGAATATTCCACGACCAAATGAATATTCTCCAAACAATAATGAATATTATATCACCACTTGCTTATTTAAAATATTTAAGATTTTACCCATAACTAACCACATTAATCAAATCCACCCTTACTATTTCAAAATAATAAATAAAGGAAATTCCTTTTTATTAAAAAATTTTCGGTCTTACAACCTCCCTCCTTATGAAATTTTCGTCCTCGAAATTGACGTACGTACCTGGTGTTTCGAAAAGATGAAAATACCTCGCTTTCATTTTCGTTTCCAACTCCCAAGTTATTTCCTCAATAGCATGGTTTCTCCACAAAACTTTAACTTGTGGTATAACCTCGGTACATAGGACATGTTCTATCTTATCCAAGATCTTGACAGGTACCTCCTCGTACGTTAAGTCTTCAGCTATCTTGTCCGGTTCTAACTCAATGACGTGGTTTGGGTCGTCCACATATTTACGTAACATCGATACGTGAAAAACATTATGAACACGTGTCATACTTGGCGGTAAAACGAGTTTATAGGCCACAGTTCCTATTCGATCGAGAATTTCAAATGGATTAATAAATCGAAGGTTTGAGTTTTCCTCACCTCACCGATTCTCGCTTTTGAAATAATAACTTCTTGCACCTCCTTCTTCAAATTCATCAGCTCCGGTGTGTAGCTTGAACAGCTTTAACTTTATCGATTAAAGTCGATTATACTCGTATATCATCACGTGGGTACCTAGAGTTTTCATCTCCATCTCTATTATTTGTAAATTATACGAAATTAGTCTTTGACAATATCGTACTCATACTTGTATACGATCTTCTACTCAACACGTCAGCTACCACGTTCGTTTTTTTCCAGGATGGCATGGTCAGAACATGTGCTGAAATGAGTCTCCTCTTGAGTTCTTCGAAGCTCTTCCCACATTCCTTGCTCCATTCAAATTTTACATCTCTACGAGTCAGCTGCGTTAATGGAATAGCGATTCAAGAATATCCTTCAACGAATCTCCGATAATAACCAACTAAGCCTAGAAAGCTACATATTTCGATTACCGACTTAGGTTGTTCTCAACTGTGACTCACATCCCAATCTTGGATAGCACATTACAATGACACCTATCAGTTTACTATCGCACGAATATGGTGTCCCCTACGGAGAATCTGGCTTCGGTGTATTCCACAAAGGAAGTCACCAGATAGAGGCTCGGGTATCAACTTCTACAGATTGGGTTTTAACTCCTGAAGTTCAATAGAGCCATTCGATATGAGATTTTAGAAATGGGTTTTGTCTTTGGATTTAAAGTCGATACAAATTCAATATCACGCCCGAGTAGGCCAAGAAATTCTTCAGAAATACGTAGGAAAAATCAATAACAACAGAATATTATTCAAATCTAACGTGTCTTTATTCAAATCCATAACATGGACTAAGAAAGCTTGACATTCGTTTTTCAATAAACAAATGGCTTTATAATTTAATATGAAAGAGTTTGACTTCAATGGTTTGGTTGCTTGAATTCGAATAATAGGTTGCTTAAGAATATGAAAACTAACAACCTTACGAAAGCAATCAATTTTGGCATGATGAGTAGTTAACCTTAAAATCACATCAAAACAAATATCTCTATAGAAATAAGGTTAACAGGTAATGTGATAGTGCCAACCTGAATCAAGCAAGATTTCTAAACAACGGATGTAATAAAAGTTTCTCTTAATGGAGTCTCCACGGATAGGTTAAAGTCTAATTTCTCCGTAGTCAAATTCAAACGTTGAGCGCAAGCAAGAGAGATAAAAGAATGGGTAGAACCAGTATCTAGTAAGGTATAAACTTCGTAAGAATTTATAATTAACTAACCCGTGCTAAACTCGTTCGGGTTCCTCGCATTTTGACCGGTCACGACAAACGCTCTTCTAGGAACCGTTGACTTTGACTTTTCTGGGACATCCTTTTGAGTCACCATCCCCGCTGGACTTGGTTTCGCTACCGTACACTCTCGAGCTATATGTCCTTCCTTTCCACAATTATAGCATACCTGGAACTGTTGTGGGCAGTTTGGACTGATATGTCCCTCTTTCCCGCATTTATAGCATATGACCGGTGGTCGTTCTCCTCCCTTGGAACCAGTTGCTGCTGGCACTGACGTCTTCACATGGTTATTGTTGAACCTTCTCTTCTTGAAATGTCCACTTGAGTCACCTCTCCTATTATCATGGCCACGATTACCACCCGAGTGGTTACCGCCTTTGTCCGTATTCTTTCCTCCCCGCTGGTTATCATCGTTTTGATGACTGCTGTCACCGATATGACCCTGGTTGTGGTCCCTCGGTTGAGTATACTCACTATCTCACTCTAATAATTGAGCCCTGTTTACAACATCTGAATATAGAGAAAATTTATGAGAAATGAGGTATTGACGAATTTCGGGTTTTAGACCTCTTAGAAACATACGCGTCATTCGTTCCTCATTCTCCACCAAATGAGGTGCAAACCTGGATAATTCTGCGAACCTTGCCTCGTACTGAGACACCGTCATGTTGTTCTGCTCGAGTCTAATAAACTCCACTTCCTTCATATGACGAACACTTTCAGGAAAGTATTTGTCATTAAATAGTTTCTAAAACGTCTCCCAAGACATCTTTGGCGAAAGCAAAACGGATGGGTACGCTTCACGAGACTCCACACCAAGAGTACTTTCGCCCACGGAACATAAAGGTGGCGAATGGAACCTTCGTGTTCTCCGTGCATCCCAAGACATCGAATATCTTGGTGATTTGCTTGACCCATGTTTCCGCCATGATCGGATCAAAGCTTTCCCTTAAATTTCGTGGTCCCAACTCTTTGAAGCTCGCTCATGAATGTGACAACCCGTGAATTGCTATCATTTCCTCCTATGTTTTGAACACGAGTCTCACTCAAATGCGATTTTTGCATGAAGCGCAAAAAGCTTCTAAACATCCCGTCGTTTATCGTCCCGTCCTTTCGGTGGTATTGTTTACAGGAGGTACATTGCCAGCCTGTTGCATGTTCTCCTCGTTGGTAAGTACAGACATCTCCACGGTCTCATTCACTCCACTGTTAATATTCTCAGTCGACATTTTCAAATACTGTCATAAAACAAGGGTTAATTAAGGAAATCAATATATCACATAATATCCCTATATACTAACCAACTAACAAATAAGCTTAGGTAGGACACACTAGCGAAGGATTTACTCGTCTCTCCCCTCCTAGTTCTATTCCCCGATCTCCCATGCAGAGATCATATCCCTAAGCTCGATACCAATTGTGACACCCCAAAATAGGTCCATTCCATCCAACCCATTCTGAGTCGCCAAATACATGGTACAGAAATAACTACAACTTTATTATTACAACATATAAACTGTGAGATTAAATACAGATATTGCCATCTAGACAATATCCACATACAAATAAATCCTCATCATAATTATTGATACTTTATTTTACAACAATGGTGAGGACTACTAAACAACTCTCCCTAGAACTTTCATTCCATACCCCTACTCGTACTCGCTACATTCTCGCCTCCTGAGAAGAAAAATGGAACAAAAAGGAAAAGGGTGAGCTCCACTAGCCCAGTAAAGAATATTATGACTAAGATAATATACAACAAATTATCGTTAGTCTTCAACAACAGGAAAATATAATAGAATACAATAGACAACAAGTTTTAAATCAATATTAAATGAAAATAATAATTCATTAGAAGAGTTAAGTAGAGAATGCAAACTACTATCTTCTATGTATGAATTTTAAAGTTCATAAATCTATTTTTATCCCTGTAACATCAATCAATATATATCCGAATCATATATTCATCCTTGCACTACTGTGCCAAGGACATTCACCCGATTGGTCATGTTCATCTAAACACTGTTCATCTTTTGCACTACGGGCCAAAGATATTCATCGAAATCATTCATCTTTGCACTACGGGCCAAAGATATTCATCGAAATCATTCATCTTTGCATTACAGGCCAAAGATATTCATCATAACTCATTCATCTTTGCACTACAGGCCAAAGATATTCAATAATATCATTATTTAAGACTGAGGATGATGAAAAATATTTTAAAAGAAACGAATCCAGTGAAACAAAATGACAAGGATTAAGGATTAAGGATTTGTACTTTATTTTATCCACGTCCAAAAATACCTCAAAAATAATCATAGTGGTGTAAAATTCAAGAATGATCAAAACATGGATACAATCAAAGCTAGTATCCAGAATAGATATTTTTAGACGAAAAGGAAAATTTTCATTTTTCGATGAATAGTGCCGTATTCGTGAATAGTACCGTATACGTGAATAGTGCCGTATACGTGAATAGTAACTCCGACACCAAAAGATAGAAATTTCACAAAAAAACATCTTCACGCTTCGTGAATAGTACTCGTGAATAGTAACTCGTGAATAGTAACTCATGAATAGTAACTCGTGAAAAGTAATCCCGATATGAAAAAGTTCTGAATTTGATAAAAAGTTTCAACCAATATTTTGGCATAATGATATTGAAGGAATAATATCATTTTTAAAAAAAATAATATCCCTTACCTCGAAAAGACGAAGACTTCTAGTTGAAACAGGATATAGGCTATGACTTGAACTTGCATCAGTATAGCAATACTCAAAGTATACTCAAAATACTCACAAGAATACGCTCGATAATATAGAGAGAGAAAACTTCAGTTTCTGGTGTGATTTTCAATTCTAACCTAAGCACCTATTTATAGGAAATTGCTTAGAACACCAAAACAGAAAATTTATTATAATAATAATATATATATATATATATAAATTCTTACGCCCACTCTTTGAATTCTGAAAATCTGAATTCAACCCACATGCTAGACCCACTAATAGCAAAAAAACGTTTTTCATACTTTAAATATTTTAAACTTCCAAAAATAAATTATTTTGGAGCTTCGGAACTTCAATAATTCATAATAAATAGCCCTTTTCCAGAAAATTCAAATCTCGCGAGTTTTTATAGGAAATTCAATTCTCTACAACTTTACAGAAGAAAGTTTTTCCGAATTCCAAATAGAAATTGACCGAAATCCACAAATGGGCGATTTTACAAGCTATAATCAAATTTCAATCAATAAATGGGGTCCACCAGAGCACATGTTTAACATGTTTTAAACATTTTGGTAACAAAAATACTCCTCCTCCACATATACTCATATATCCCACATTCATCGTAAAAATATCATCGTTAATATATTATTAAAATAATATATTTAAATAAATTATTTTATCATAAAAGATAAAATATTAATTTTCAACAATTGTCACTATAAAAATTTTCTCCATCTATATCCACATAAAATCAATATTTTCCTCATCATATGAATCAATAATTAATTATTCATAAATAATATTACTGTAATCACAATATTGACAACCAGTGCGGTTCAGAAAGAGGGGCTTTCAATAAGAATTTCTCCTTCTTGGCGCGCAATTAGGTGACCAAACCTCTCCTTAGAGCAGAACTTTCTAGACATTGCCAATAATGTTATCTAATAATATTATTGAGATAATATGAATTATTGCCGATAATGAAAAAAATTGTGTAATGATAATTATTGAAACAACGGTAATATAAAATATCAATGCAAAGAATTATTGAATTAATAAAATAAAATCTTGAATAGTAATTATCGTAACAATTATTGAGGAATGCCTTCTTACGTAAGAATCAATAATTGGTGCAATACTGCAAAGTACTTCTTGTGCAATAACGCAGACATCGTGTTTTAACCACTTGGGTATTCCAACAAAGGTAACCAGTAATAACTACGCCAGATTATTTTTAAACAACTTATTTTTGTCGTTTTCTTCCTCCAATCGCTTTCCGTTATGGGGCCCACACATGGCTGCGCCGTCGTACGAATATTCCCCGACAGTACGAATATTCCACGACCAAACGAATATTCTCCGACAATAATGAATATTATATCACCACTTGCTTATTTAAAATATTTGCGCATTTTACCCATAACTAACCACATTAATCAAATCCACCCTTACTATTTCAAAATAATAAATAAAGGAAATTCCTTTTTTATTTAAAAAAATTTCAGGGTCTTACATGCTTCGTTATCAATTATTATGTTCTATTGTGAGGATTGTCTATTATGATTTAGACTTAATTGCTTAATTGCCTAGCTAACAATTACCGTGATAATCTATATAAACTCTAGAGATGAAGTATAGATTTAGATCTGATTATGATAGCATGTGTTCAGGATTTTGTTAGTAACTTAAACTTGATGAGTGTTAAGGTAGAGATATGCTTGACACCGCATGTAATTGGATAGAGAACTTGTTCTTAAACCTTCTTCAATTGTAATTCACATAGAGATATAGTGGGTTAGTTGATTAAGGTGTTTAACAGATTTCTATCTTAATTGTGGATTGACGTTAATACGGTATTAGTGCATCGAGAGGTGGTTAATACTACTTTAGTGTTCTTGATTAATAATTCGGGATAGAGAATAATTGATGAGAAGTGTGTTAACTTAAATAAAGCAATAGGTGAAGTTGTGATCTTAAATCTCCGTAATCTTAATTTAACTAGTGGAATTTAATAGTAGTTTAATTTATATAATTTGAAATTCATTCATTTAAATAAGATTGAGTTGGTTACGGGTTAGTACTTGGTGATATTTATTAAATAATTCTCTGTGGGAACGATACTTAACTTATCACTTTATTACTTGTTGACCACATATACTTGCGTATTGTGCGTATATAGATTTTATCCAACAGTTATAAATGTGGAAAAGAGGGCCACATCAGCCCAAACTGCCCACAACAGTTCAAGGTATGATATAATTATGGAAAAGAAGATCATATCGCTCGAGATTGTACGGTAGCGAAACCAAGTCCAGCAGGGATGGTGACTCAAAAGGCTGTCCCAAAAAATTCAAAGTCAACGGTTCCTAGAAGAGCGTTTGTCGTGAATGGCCAAAATCTGAGGAATACAAACGAGGTGATCACGGGTAAGCTAATCATAAACTCTTGCGAAGTTTATACCTTACTAGATATCAGTTCAACCCATTCTTTTATCTCTCCTGCTTGTGCTCAACATTTAAACTTGACTCCGGAGAAATTAGACTTTGACTTATCTATGGAGACTCCGTTAGGAGAAACTTTCATTGCATCCACTATTTATAAATCTTGTTTGATCCAAGTTGGCACCATCACATTATATGTTGATCTTATCTCTTTAAAAATACTTGCATTTGATGTGATTTTAGGGATTGATTGGTAAACCACTCATCATGCCAAAATTGATTATTTTTGTAAGGTTGTTAGTTTTTATATTCCTAACCAACCTGTTATGCGAATTCAAGCAACTAAACCACTAAAATCAATCACTGTCATATCAAGCCATAAAGCCATTCATTTATTAAAAAACGGATGTCAAGCTTTCTTAGCCCATGTTATGGATTTGAATAAAAATACGTCAGATTTGAATAATATTCCTGTTGTTAGTAAATTTCCAGAAGTAATTCCTGAAGAACTTCCCGGTCTACCCCCAGAACGTGAAGTTGAATTTGTTATTGACCTTGAACCTGGTACAAAGCCCATTTTGAAAACTCCATATCAAATGGCTCCTATTGAACATCGGGAGTTAAAGGTCCAACTACAGAAGTTATTGGACACCGGTTTCATTCGTCCTAGTACATCTCCTTGAGGTATCCGCTACCTCACATTGATGACCTGTTTGACCAGTTGTAAGGAGCACAGTTCTTTTTAAAGATCGATCTTCGTTCTGGATATCATCAGCTGAAGATTAGAACTGAGGATATTTCGAAGACTGCCTTCAGAACTTGGTACGAGCATTATGAATTCTTAGTCATGTCTTTTGGATTGACTAATGCTCCTGCGACTTTCATAGATATAATGAACCAAGTATTCAAGGAATATTTGGATCAGTTCGTTGTTGTCTTTATTAATGACATCCTCGTATATTGCAAAAGTCGTGAAGATCATGAGTACCATTTGAAGCTGGTACTTCAAAGGCTTCGTGAAAACAAGCTATATGCCAAGCTAAAGAAATGCGAGTTCTGGCTTGAGGAAGTAGTATTCCTTGGGCACGTGGTGTCAAAACATGGAGTATCTGTTGACCCAGCGAAGATTGAAGCAATACAAAGTTGGGATCAATCGAAGTCGGTGACCGAAGTCCGTAGTTTTCTGGGCTTAGGTGGCTATTATCGGAGATTCGTGGAAGGATTTTCTCAAATCTCTACTCCGTTAACTCAATTGACTCAGAAAGATACAAAATTCGTATGGAGCGAGGAATGCGAGAAGAGTTTTCAAGAGCTTAAGAGGAGACTTATTTCGGTACCTATTTTGACAATACCATCTAGTTCGGATGGATTTGTTATCTACAGTGATGCTTCAAGCAAAGGTTTAGGGTGTGTTCTCATTTAACATGGGAAGGTCATAGCCTATGCCTCGTGACAACTCAAAGAATATAAGAGGAATTATCCTACTTATGATCTAGAGTTGGCAACAGTCGTTTTTATGCTAAAAATCTGGAGGTACTATCTATATGGGGATAAAGTGGAGATATATTCAGATCATAAAAGCCTCAAATATTTCTTCACCCAAAAAGAACTCAACATGCGGCAACAACGTTGGCTCGAGCTGTTGAAAGATTACGACCATACCATTCAATACCATCTTGGAAAAGCGAACGTGGTAGCTGACGCATTGAGTAGAAGATCATATGCGGAAACGAGTGCGATGTTGTCAACACAAAGGCCCATTTTGTGTGATTTACAAAAGATGAATATAGAATTCAAGACTTCGGGGACCCATGCGATGATGTCAAGTATACGCATAGAACCAACTTTAATCGATAAAGTTAAAGTTGCTTAAGCCACAGACCCAGAGCTAATGCGTATAAAGAAGAAAGTACAAGAATGTGTTATCCCAGAAGCAAGAATCTAGGAAGAAGGAATACTTTGAGTCAACTCCAGACTTTGTGTTCCTAACGATTCTGACTTGAAACATAGAATCATGATGGAGGCACACAATACACCGTTTACAATGCACCCTTGAAGTACAAAAATGTATCGTGATCTTCGACATACATTTTGGTGGAGCAATATGAAAAGAGAGATCGTGAAGTTTATCTCGAGGTGTTTAACTTATCAACGTGTAAAGGTGGAGCATCAAGTGCCAAAGGGTCCATTTCAACCACTTGAGATTCCGAAATGGAAGTGGGAACATATTACCATGGATTTCGTTACGAGTCTTCCCACGGTTTCTCAAGGCATAGGTGTTATTTGGGTTATTGTTGATAGATTAACTAAGTCTGCTCATTTCTTACCGTTACGGGAAACTTATTCCCTTGAACGTCTTACTCGTATGTACGTGAATGAGATTGTGAGATTGCATGGCATGCTAGTATCTATAGTTTCAGACCGTGACCCAAGATTCACTTCATGATTTTAGGTTAGCTTACAAAAAGCTATGGACACGGATTTACGATTCAGTTCGGCATACCATCCTCAAACGGACGGACAATCAGAGAGGACTATTCAAACTCTTGAAGATCTATTAAGACTTTGTGTCCTAGACTTCAAAAGGAGTTGGGATAAGTACTTTCCATTGGTGGAATTCTCCTACAACAACAATTATCAGGCAAGTATAGGTGTGGCTCCATTTGAAGCATTGTATGGACGAAAGTGTAGCTCTCCAGTATGTTGGGATGAGGTGGGTGAAGCAACATTGTTGGGACTAGAGTTGGTACGTATAACTACAGAAAAGATCCAAATGATCCGACAACGTATACAAATGGCACAGGATCGACAAAAGAGTTATGCAGATCTTCATCGAAAGGACTTGGAATTTGGTATTAGGGATCATGTACTGTTACGTGTTGCTCTATAGAAGGGAGTTACAAGATTTGGGAAGGGAGGAAAACTCAATCCATGATTTATTGGTCCATTTCAGATTCTTGACCAAGTAGGAAATGTGGCCTATAGACTCGCGTTACCTCTAAGCATGTCTCGTGTTCATAATGTTTTCACATATATGTGCTTCGTAAATATATAAAAGACCCGAACCACGTTATTGAGTTAGAACTAGACAAAATAGCAGAAGATTTAACGTATAAGGAGGTACCTGTTAAGATCTTGGATAAGAAGGAGCATGTCCTACGCACAAAGGTCATACCACAAGTCAAAGTTTTGTGGAGGAATCATGCTATAGAGGAAATGACCTAGGAGTTGGAAACAGAAATGAAAGCGAGGTATCCTCACCTTTTCAAAATATCAGGTACGTACGTCAATTTCGAGGACGAAATTTCATAAGGAGGGGAGGTTGTAAGACCCCAACTTATTATAAATGAAATTGAATTTCCTCTATTTATTATTTTGAAATAGTAAGGGTTGATTTGATTAATGTGGTTAGTTATGGGTAAAATGCGCAAATATCTTAAATAAATAAGTGGTTATAAAATATTCATTGTTGTCGGGGAATATTCGTTTGGTCATGGAATATTCTTACTGTCGGTGAATATTCGTACGACGATGCAGCCTTGTGTGGCCCATAACGGAAAGCGATTGGATGAATAAAATGACAAGTATGATTTTTATAAATAACGGCGCAGTTGTTACCGTTAACACTGTTGGAATACCCGGTGGTTAAAACACAGTAATACGCGATGCTGCAAAATAGCACACGGTATTGTACCAATTATTGATTCTTACGTAGGAAGGCACTACTTAATAATTGTTACAGTAATTACTGGTCAATATTTTATTTTATTGATTCAATAATTGCTACGTTGATATTTTATATTATTGTTGTTTCAATAATTGTCACTGCATAGTATTTCCCATTATCAGATCAATAATTCATATTATTTGAATAATATTATTAGATAGCATTATTGGCAATGACTAAGGAAGTTCTTTCTAAGGAGAGGTTTGGTCACCTAATTCCGCGCCAGTAAGGAGAAATCCTTATTGGAAAGCCCCCTCTTTCCTAGGAACGACCTGGTTATCATTATTTTGATTCTATAATATTAGTTGTGAATAATTAATTATTGATTTATATGATAAGGAAAATATTTATTTATATGGATATAAATGGAGGAATTTTTAGAAAAGTGACAATTGTTGAAAATTGAAATTTTATTATTATATTACATAATGTGATAATATAATAATATAATAATGGTGATATTTTTACAATGAATGTGTGATATATGAGTAATTGAGGAGGAAGAGTATTTTTTTTACAATAAATGATAAAAATGTGTTAAAAATATTGGTGAACCCCATATTTGACTGAAATTTGATTATAGCTTGTAAAATCGTTCGTATGTGGATTTTGGTCAATTTCTATTTGGAATTTAGAAAAACTTAAACTTACAAAGTTGTAGAGAATTGAATTTCCTATGGAATGGACATCAGATTCAAATTTTTTCTGATAAAAGGGCTATTTATTATGAATTATTGAAGTTCCAGAATAATTAATTTTTGAAGTTTAAATATTTTTTAAAAGAAAAATGTTTTTTTCATTTTGGTGGACCCCACATGTGTGGTAAATGAGCTGATTTCAGATGTAAAGAGGTGGGCGTGAATTTTTTTTCTAAATATTATTATTTTATTAAATTTTCTGCTTTGGTGTTCTAAGCATTTTCCTATAATGCTTATGTTAGAATTGAAAATCACACCAGAAATTGAAGTTTTCTCTCTTTATATTATCGAGCGTATTCTTGTGAGTATTTTGATACTTTGAGTGTTGCTATATAAGTTCCCTTCAGCACTATATCTGGTATTCCAGTCAGAAGTACTGTCCTTTTGAGGTAAGGTATGCTATTTTTTTTAAATGATATTATTTCTTTCAATATCATTATGCCAGAATATTGGAAAGATTTTTCTTGTAAAATTCTTGTCTTTTAGCGTAGAGGTTACTATTTACGTATACGGCACTATTCACGTATACAATACTATTCACCAAAAAATAAAATTTTCTCTTCTTTGTCCCAGATGTCTATTTTTGTTACTATTTTTGATTGTATCCATATTTTGATATTCATTCTTGAATTTTACTCCACCATAGTATATTATGAGGTGTTCTTGAACATGGATAAACTGAAGTACGAATCCCTTATATTTGTTCTTTTGTCTCACTGGATTCATTTTTTAAAAATATTTTTCATCATCCTCAGTCCTTAATGATGGTATAACTGAATATCTTTGGCATGTAGTGCAAAGATGAATGATTTCCTGATGAACATCTTTGGCCCGTAGTGCAAAAATGAACAGGTGTTGAGATGAACATAACCAACTGATGAATATCTTTGGCCTGTAGTGCAAAGATGAATATTTGATTCAAAATGTATATTGATTGATATTACAGGGATAAAATATTGATGATGGACTTTAAAATCATAGAAGATAGCAGATTTCATTATCTACTTAACTCTTCTAAATGAATTGTTATTTCTGCTGCGAATATTGATTTAAAACTTGTTGTCTATTATATTCTATCATATTTTTCCCTGTTGAGGACTAAAGATAATTTGTTCTATATTAAATTAGTCATAATATTCTTTACTGGCTAGTTGAGCTCACCCTTTTCCTTTTTGTTCCATTTTTCTACTCAAGAGGCGAGAATGAATCGAGTACTAGTCGGGGTATATAATGATGGTTCTAGAAAGTTATTTTAGTGGTCCTCACTATTTTTGTAAAATAATGTATCAATAATTGTAATGAGGACTTATTTGAGTGTGGATATTGTCTAGAAGATAATATTTGTATTTAAACTCACAGTTTATATGTTGTCGTATTTTGCACTACAATTGTATTAATAAAGTTGTAGTTGTTTCTGTACCATGTATTTGGCGACTCAAAATGGGTGATGTATACCTATTTTGGGGGCGTCACAGAACGTGGCTCGCTAAGGAATACCTAGTGAAGTTTTACTTATCTGCTAATAGGAATTCCTGTAATGATAGTAGTACAAATGATCTTTGGACTTGAGATCATCATAGTATTTTATATATGATGAGTTATACTTTGACTTATTTCTTAAGACCCTTAGGGTATATCAAAGGGTATACTTGGGTATAATATGTTGTATATGGAGATAATGTATGATAAATAAAGAATCTATCACTTCTAGTAAAAGAAGAGAAAGGTCCCATGTGATTCGATAAATGACAACCCAATAGTCCTTGGCCAAGGCAGAATGAAATTAGAAAGGAGTTTCTAATTTGTATTATTTAGAGTTGTGCATTTAAGAGTCGAAATACATATAATTAAATAAAATTAGACTTGAAAGTAATTTCATGTCTTATATTTAATTGGGACATTGTATGGTGGAAGGATTGAATTGTACGATAACTATTTACTCAAAGGTTCTTTTATGATTAATGTTGCAATCTATATTATCTGAAAAGTCGTTAATCACTAGGGAGGCTTATCCCTATTATAGAATAATATAATTTATTTAAATAAATTAATAGTTTAATCTATTTATTTAAATAAGATTAGAATTGTTCTAATTGATTTATTCACAATCGGTTTAATATGGAGAACCTAAAGTGTCACACCATAAAAAGAAGAATAATTATTTAAGAAGTTAATGGCATAATCGTAATAATAAGTTAAGTATATTTAATTTAATCTATGGTGATAGAATAAATTAAATAGCTTAATATTAATTATTTAATATTTTGAAAATATTAAATATAAATTAATAAGAGGAGTCTTATTATTATTATTATTATTATTATTATTATTATTATTATTATTATTATTATTATTATTATTATTATTATTATTATTATTATTATTTAATTCCTAAAGGAGTTTGAGAATTAATTAATAAAAGTACTCTCATATATATCCTAATAAGATTAGGAGGCTAATTAATTAAAAGAGTTTAATTATTTATTCCTAATAAGATTAGGGGCCTAATTAATTAAAGGAATTTAATTAATTAAAATAAAACCTAATTTCTTAATTGTTAAGGAGGGTTGCCTACATCTATAAATAAGAGAAGTCTTATTATGGGTTTATCTTTTCGTTTAAATAATAATTGTGCATAAAGGATGATCCGGGTATATGGTTCGTAAAATTTTAAAATTCTATTTTATCATATTTTCGCTTATTTTGTGCAATTTGATTGTGTTCATGAATATTACAAAACCTAACACTTATAACTCCCCCAAACCCGGGTCCCTTGAACCTTGAAACTGGTGCATTATGATACATCATCTTCTTACACATTCTATAATTAACACGAAATTTATAAACATACATTGTTTATTTCAAATAATTTTACAACATTTCCCAAGGTCGACAACCTTAACTCAATACATACCTTAGTTCTTGTCTCACATCTTTGCCAAGGATCATATCCCTAAGCTTTGATACCAACTGTGACGCCCTCAAAATAGGTATACATCACTCATCTTGAGTCGCCAAATACATGGTACAAAATTCAAATACAAACTAATAATACACGATGATGTGTAAAATACGACAAAACATATCTTTGTGAGTTTAAATACAAATATTGTCTTCTAGACAATATCCATTCTCAAATAGAGTCCTCGTTACATTTATTATCACACTATTTTACAGAATAGTGAGGACTACTAAGACACCATCTCGGACCATCACTCCGTTCCCCGACTAATCCCAGCTACGTTCTCATTTCCTAAAGAGAACAGTGAAAGAAAGGGTGAGCTCAACTAGCCCAGCAAGAAATATTATGACTAAGATAATGCAAAATAAATTATCATTATCCTTCAACAATGTTAAACTGATAAAATACAATAGACATCAAGTTTAACTGCAGCGGATCAAGCAATCCATTAAAAGAGTCAAGTAGAGAATAAAATCTACTATCTTTTATGATTTAAAAGTTTTCATCACTTTTATCATTTGAGACTCATCTTAATAATTAATCCACATCATCCCGCACTTCTACTTAAGGATATTCATTAGGGTCACGACCACAAATTATCCATGCACTACGGGCCAAGGATATTCGTGTATTCATCAATGGTCATGATCATGCCAACAACTGTCCATCAATGCACTACGGGCTAATGAGGACTTTTATCACATCATTTGTAACATTACGGTCATGATTACACCGAATAATCCCTGGTCATAATCATACCAAGTCCATCTATGCACTACAGGCCATAGATGACTTTCAAAAAAATATAAACATGAGGATGATGACAATGATATAAGAGTTTAATAAAACAAGTTCACGAATTAATTTATTCAGGAACTAATAACGTCCAAATTGTCAACATGATACTGCTTTGTAGAGTAAAATTCAAGAATGCTCAGAAGAATATTTCCATGAAAAATATTGGATGAAGCGCAAATATCAAGGATATTCCACTAATTTCATGGAGTATAGAAGTCAAAATTTTAACCAACTGAGTATAATAACGAATGGAATAACAAAAGAAATCACCATGCATGCCGTGTATCAGAGATAAAGGTTATTCCAATGTAAGAATAATAATAATGAGAACTAGGTCGGTGAAATTCACACCGCAAGCAGGATGTTCAATGAGAATAATAAGTGCGGAATAATAAATAATGGAACCAGGTCCGGTGTAAAACACACAGACAGGATATTCCGACAGAATAATAAAGACGGAATAATAAATAATGGAACTAGGTCCGGTGTAAAACACACAGACAGGATATTTAGACAGAATAATAAAGACTGAATAATAAATAATGGAACCAGGTCCGGTGTAAAACACACAGACAAGATATTCCAATAGAATAATAAAGACAGAATAATAGAAGAATGTCACCAAGTATAGGTTAGACCGTGTATACAGGTTATTCCAACAGAATAATAAAAAATAAAATAACAACAGTTCTCTTTATGAATAAGAAAGAATAACACCCATTACCGTAAAAGAAACTGAATATAAGAGTAGGGAAGTAGTAGAATACTTTTCTATAGTTTCTCTATAATTTTTCTCTCTTGAGTTTCAGTGAATTCGTAAGAAATAATGAAGGAATGGGCTTCTATTTATAGGAGAATGGAAGTGTCTTTGTTTATGAAGCAATTATTTCGCAGTAATTATTTCTTCAACCAAATACAATAAAGTCAATCAACTAACCAATAAAATCACAACAAAAATTAAAATATAATACATATATATAAACATATGTTTTCAACTTATATATATCAATATTATATATACACCACTTAATTTTTCTCCCCCATAACCAACATCTATCCCCCACCCACCCAATAATCAAATTCACTACACTCTTACACATCACTATCACACTACCACTTTTCCACCATTTTCCCATCACACACCCATCACTTTCACATCTCATTTTCTCCCACCATATACTCAATACACACATATACTTCCATACGTATACTATTCCATTTCCAAAATCATTTTCCCAACACATATGGGCCCCACATGTGGCCCCCACATATGGGCCCCACCTTTAAAAATTTTCTACCGATTATTTTGAAAAATAGGTAAATAGGAATCCATAAAATAAGCAGACTTCATAAAAAATCACCTTAATAATTTTAACAACATTTATCATCTTTATTACAATTCACAATATTAATCGACCAGGTCGTTCCCAGGAAAGAGAGGGCTTTCCAATCAGGATTTCTCCATATTGGCGCGCAATTAGGTGACCAAACCTCTCTGTTCCATTTAATTCAAGCATGGAAGTATTATATATCAGGTGGGGCGGATTATGCAGCAAGTTAACATGGACTTACAATACTTTACATATTATTCAAACGTGAGCTTTTAAAATTGTCATAACAACAAGTTTATTGATAAAGGAAGCTTACTTACCTTTTCACATGAGGGGCAACATGCAACCAAGCAGATTCAGCAGGTAAACATAACAATTCAAGTGGGGCCTTCTCAACATTATTTATTCAGCAAACTTATCATGCAAATCTGATTCATGCGGGGAAAAGGAAGCTTAGTCATGCGGCTTAGGAAAATAACAGCATAATTCGCACGCGGCTTTGGCTTGGAAAATCTTCGGGATATAAAATTAATTTTAAATTCTATTGTAATTAGGATTTCTTTTTAATTAGAATTTCTTTTCCAAATTGACTTCTATTAGGGTTTTAGTTTATAAATTCCTATTAGGATTTGGATTGTTTTGAGTAGTATAAATAGAGGTCCAAGTTATGTAATCAAACACATTATTCATTATTCAATATATTTGTGAGGTTATTCTCTACTTTTGGTTCTTTGAAGAATTCCTAAGTATTTTTTCTTAGTTATTTCTTTGAGATTCAATTTGACTTATCATACAACAATTCATAGTTGTGTGTGGCATCTTCTACTGCATCAATTATCGATTGTACCGAGATTACCGCTTCAATATAAGCGAGGGGTCACGGTGTCGTTGGTGTCCATTCAACGTAGAATTCCAAATGCTAGCAATTGTACCAAGATTACCGTCTACATATAGGCGAGGGGTTAAGGTGTTGCAACCAATTCACCCAACAACTGTGCTAGAAACGATTGGGGCGACGACCACCTCACGCAAGCGTGTCGTGGAGTCTATCATTTGGTATCAAAGCTAAGCCTTTCTAACAAGTTACTTATCTTTAATTTTCTGTCAAAATATATATTGTAAAAAAAAAGAAAAAAATATATAGAAAAAAAAAACGAAAAAAAAATAATTTCATATTTTGTTTTCATTGTGCTAACCAAACTTGTAGCACACCATCAATTCATCAAATTCCAACAAAGATCTCATACCGTTCCATCATCATCAATTCTGAAACGGAGCTACAATTTACAAAGCTGAAGCATACATGAGGAGTACAAGGCAATTGTTCGGTGATTTTGTGGTATTCTGATAGTTACACAATCTATATTTTTGTTTCGTGATAAGTAATTTTTAATTGATTAGTAAAACCAAGAATTTTGCCAGGGAATTCAATAAGAACCTATTAGAGACAATATTTGAGGTAAAAGGCTTAGTGGTGAGATTAATTGAGGGGCAAAGCCAATTTATTGAGAGTATACACAAGTGAACCATTGATTCGAGCGAAACACGAAAGGGAGTGGTGAGGAAACTATTTTCAACTAACCCTTATTTTGCAGGAAATATGTCTAACTCGAAGGATAAAGGAACTTATGAGGAACAACCCTCAACAGCTGAATTGAAATTCCAGATGGAGGCCATGCATAAAGAATGGGATCGAAGATTGAGAAAGACTATGGAGCAAATGCAAGAACAATTAGAAGAGATGAGGGTGTCTATGGCTGAGCTATCCCAAAACACTCATGGGATGCAAAACAAGACGAGGACACAACAAACTCATGCAAGAAAGGAAGACCCTTACAGTGAGGACAGTAGTGCAGCGGAAGATCGTGAATGTAAGACCTCAACTTATTATAAATGAAATTAAATTTTCTCTATTTCTTATTTTGAAATAGTAAGGGTTGATTTGATTAATGTGGTTAGTTATGGGTAAAATGCGCAAATATTTCAAATAAGCAAGTGGTTATAAGATATTCATTTTTTTTCGGAGAATATACGTTTGGTCGTGGAATATTCTTCCGCGCTGGGGAATATTAGTATGATTGCCGTGTGAAATTTAATGTGGGCCCCATAATGGAAAGCGATTGGATGAAAAAAACGACAAGTATAAGTTGTTTATAAATAACGACGTAGTTCTTACACAATTATCTTTGTTGGAATACTAAATTGGTTTAAAAACACGATGCTTTGCGGTATTGCACCAACTATTGATTCTTACGTAAGAAGGCACTACTCAATAATTGTTACAGCGGTTACTATTTAATAATTTATTTTATTGATTCAATAATTGCTACGTTGATATTTTATATTATTGTTATTTCAATAATTGTCATTACACAGTATTTTCCTTTATTAGATTAATAATTCATATTATTTGAATAATATTATTAGATAACATTATTGGCAATGTCTAGAAAGTTCTGTCTGAGGAGAGGTTGGGTCACCTAATTGCGCGCTAGTAAGGAGAAATCCTTATTAGAAAGCCCCCTCTTTCCTGGGAACAGCCTGGTTGCCAGTATTGTGATTCTGTAATATTATTTGTGAATAATTAATTATTGATTTATATGATAAGGAAAATATTCATTTTATGTGGATATAGATGGAGAAAAATTTTAATGTGACAATTATTGAAAATTGATATTTTATCTTTTCCGATAAAATAATTTATTTAAATATATTATTATATTTTAATAATATAATAATGGTGATATTTTTACAATGAATGTGGGATATATGAATAAATGAGGAGGAAGAGTATTTTTGTTGCAATAAATGTTAAAAACATGTTTGTGGGCCCATTTTATGACTGAAATTTGATTATAGCTTGTAAAATCGTCCGTATGTGGATTTCGGTCAATTTTTGTTTGAAATTTGGAAAAACTTTCTTCTGTAAATTTGTAGAGAATGGAATTTCCTATGGAATGGACATAAGGTTCGATTTTTTTTGATAAAAGGGCTATTTATTATGAATTATTGAAGTGCTGAAGTTCCGAAATAATTATTTTTTTAAAGTTTTAAATTTGTTTTAAAAGAAAAACATTTTTGATATGTTTGGTGGGCTCACTTGTTGTTAAACATGCTGAAATTGGATGATTCTAGGTGGGCGTAGACAATTTATTATATATATTAATATTTTATTAAATTTTTTGCTTTGGTGTTCTAAGCATTTTCCTATAAATAGGGTGTTTAGGTTAGAATTGAAAATCACACCAGAAACTAAAGTTTTCTCTCTCTATATTATCGAGCGTATTCTTGTGAGTATTTTGATACCTTGAGTGTTGCTATACGATGCAAGTTCCCTTCAACACTATATCCGGTATTCTAGCTAGAAGTACTGTCTTTTCGAGGTAAGAGATATTATTATTTTTTAAAAATTATATTATTTCTTCTAATATCATTATGCCAGAATATTGGTAAGATTTTTCTTGTGAAATTATTATCTTTTAGTGTCGGGGTTACTATTCACGTATACAGCACTATTCACGTATATGTCACTATTCACAGAAAAATTAAATTTTTATTTTTTGTCCATAATATCTATTATGGATACTAGCTTTGATTATATCCATGTTTTGATCATTCTTGAATTTTACTTCACCACGATTATTTATGAAGTATTTCCGAACTTGGATTGTTTAAAGTATGAATCCTTAAAATTTATTCTTTTGTTTCACTGGATTCGTTTCTTTAAAATATTTTTCATCATCCTCAGTCCTAAATGATGATATTACTGAATATCTTTGGCCTGTAGTGCAAAGATGGTTGATTTTCTTATGAATATCTTTGGCCCGTAGTACAAAGATGTACAGGTGTTGAGATGAACATGACCAACTGATGAATATCTTTGGCCTGTAGTGCAAAGATGAATATTTGATTCAAGATGTATGTTGATTGATGTTACAGGGATAAAATATTGATAATGGACTTTTAAATTCATAGATATTAGTAGATTTCATTCTCTACGTAACTCTTCTATGAATTATGATTTCCATTGCGAACATTGATCTGAAACTTGTTGTCTATTATGTTTTATCAGATTTTTTCCTGTTGAAGACTAACGATAATTTGTTCTATATTATCTTAGTCATAGTATTCTTTACTGGGCTAGTTGAGCTCACCCTTTTCCTTTTTGTTCCATTTTTCTTCTCAGGAGGCGAGAATGTAGCGAGTACTAGTCGGGGT
Organism: Panax ginseng; assembly: GCA_020205605.1. Lineage (NCBI taxonomy): Eukaryota > Viridiplantae > Streptophyta > Magnoliopsida > Apiales > Araliaceae > Panax > Panax ginseng. The sequence goes on from CM035132.1 coordinate 82,016,465, forward strand.
ATGGAATGAAGGTCTTAGAAAGTTGTTTTAGTAGACCTCACCATTTTTGTAAAATAATATATCAATAATTGTAATATGGACTTATTTGAGTGTTCATATTGTCTAGAAGACAATATTTGTATTTAAACTCACAGTTTTTATGTTGTATTAATAAATTTGTAGTTGTTTCTGTACCATGTTATTGACGACTCAGAATGGGTGTTGTAAACCTATTTTGGGGGCGTCACTGTGAGAGCCCCGAATCCGGGCCCCAAATCACCGCGGATCCCGTTCACTCATTCTACTACTATTGCGAAAGATATAAACATAAATTGTTTATACATTAAACATTATACACTATCCCAAGGTCGAGTAACCATAACCTATACACAATTTATAACTTATCTAACACATGGCCTCATTATCATACAAGACTATTACAAAACTAATCGCGCACATTAACTTTAAAGCGAAGCTGTCTTTAACTTTCCTCTTGTATCCGACGCATTCACCTTTTAATCGCAATGTTTTATCATGATATAGCAAGGTGATCATGAAAGTTGCCTTGACAAGTTTAAATACAATTTAAGGATATATCATGATTGAAAGATTTAGAATAATAAAAGTGGCTATAATTTCACAATGTAGTTGTGAATTAGCATGAACAAACATTTGGTGAACAAGTATTACATATGAACAATATATATATCTGGACCAACTAGTAATGAAGGTGATCGACCTTTCATCACACGACTTATACATACAAGATATACAGAGTACAATTCTACATGGCAATCAAAGAATGATTAACCATAAGCATATCTGAATAAAATAAGTACTCTTAGTAGAGTTAAGAAAAACAAACTTGCACATTCCATTGATTACCGTCTGAAAAATAACTTAGCTTTATCCAGAAGACCTAATACTGAGATAATCTAGATCTCAAAATATTAGAATAATATCATCACGGTATAAAATAACCTAAACACATTACCCATAATCCTATCGACTATTCAAAGACATGAAACTTTGTATCGGTCAAACTATTTAAGTCGACTTGAAACCAAACCACGATTCTAACATCCAGAGCTGATTCTAATAAATTCAATACTAGGAGTTTAAGTTCAATTAAACTCGCTTCAACACTTAACAATTATCATAGATAATTTTCTTATTAGTCAAAACAATTTAATAGGCTTATAATAAATTTTCAAGTAATTATTACCATTTATCATGATTTTCTAATCATTAACACCGGGTATTTAAATGAATTAAATACCACAATATTCTAATATCATTAATATTATTTAATAATAACCATTAATGAGTTACATGCCACAATATTATTTCATATTCATAATATCTCAAAGTATTTTCAATACTTTATTATTTCTTTTAAATGTTTTTAAAGTAATTCAAAACATTAATCAATAACCGATATTTAATATAAATACAACATTATTCCTTGATCATTAATATTATTTAATATTAAATATTAATCATAATATTATAATATACTTATAATATATCAAAGTATTTTAATACCTTAAAATCATAATTATATGATTTTTAAACAATCAAGTCCATTATCCGATAATTGCTAAAAATATTAAAATATTAATATTTTCATGCCAATATATCAAAAGTTATATTTTATAACTTAAAATATTTTTATAACACTTCAATCATTTTTATATGATTTTTAAAGCGATAAATCTAATTTTTTCCACAATTTATTTAATATATTCATTAAATAAACTAATTATCATTAATAATAAATATTAATGAAATTCATCACAAAATATCAAAAGTTATCAAAAAGAACTAAAAATATTTTCAAACACCATAATATAATTTTTCATGATTTTCCATGAATTAAAACTATTTTAAATAATTTATTTAATATTATAATTAAATAAATAAATACCATTTATATTCCAAAAATATTAAATATTTTGAAATATACTCCAAATAATTAAAAACTATTTTTCGGACTTTAAAATAATTTTCTATAATTTATTTAGTATTTTTAATAAATAAAAATCTATTTTTCTAATTTTTAATTCATTTTTGAATTTTGAGGAAAATAAAATAATTAAAACCGTCGCTAAAACCTTTAGCGACGATGACAATCGTCGCCTTAAGTGTTCTTGAGCCTCAAGAACATCGACAAGGCTTGACGTCTGAGAAATTTGGTTTGACCACAATTAAAACAGTGTTCTTTTTGCTTTATGAGTTGGTTAAAATTTTCAGATTGTAGTACTCATGTAATTCTACAACTGCAATCAAGTTTCATGCTCAAATAACAACACATCTGAGAGATCTAAGCTCTCAAACTACGTGTCAGACCTGTTCTTCAACCTTCTGGGTTTAACAGAATCAAAGGTACCTACTTTGGGTCCGTATAACATTCATTCTATGTTCGATTTATGTGATCTAGGGGTTCTATTTTGTAGTCCGGATGTCAAGGTACCATAATATCACATAATATTAACTTAAAAACATCACACATGTAAAATTTGAGCCGGTCAAACTAAGCCACAAAACTGCTCTTGGCCGAATTCTGGGTTTCCCAGAATTTCTTCAAATCTGGTGGTCAACGCATGTTTGACCTATTATAACTTTCATCCTGGTTATGATCTAAGTGATATAAAAGCTTATTTATGTAGTCCATATAACAGAAAAAAACATAAAAACAACCACTTCGCCCAACACTTAAACCACAACAAGATCAAGAGCACAAAAAACGTTGTCAGACGATCTGGGTTTCTGGGTTTGCCCAGAATTCCAGAAATCGTGATCGGTCAACTGTCTTTGACCGTTCATAACTTTTGATCTAGACAATATCTGGACTTGATTCAAGTTGGAGATTAAATACCAAATAACATACTACAACTACAAACTATTAAAACACTAAAACAATTAACACATACGGATTTATGGGGTCTGACATTTGCTTGTCAGACCATTTTTCAACCTTTTTCCAGATTTTTGAAAATGCTAGATTCGAGAAATTTGATGTTATGGGTTTGTGTTATGACAACCCAGATCATCATTTGACACCCTATTACACATGTTTAACCAACAAACAACAACATTAAACATCAGAATCATAGATTTGCAAGGTTAGGGTTTTATACCACTTTTGAGCTTTGATTCATGAATCGACTTTGATCTTGTTCTTGGCTTGATAGAGATCATGCTAGGGAATTTGAAATACTTGATATTTTCGTGGGTCTATAGAGAGAGAGACTTGGTTGGGTGTTTTTGGACAAATGAGCCAAATTAGTGTATGTTTTCTCTCTCGATCTATATATAATGTATGATACAATGAATGGTCGATCATGTTGGTTGATTAAAGGCTAGCCCATAGACCACATGCCTAGCAAAGGTTGGTCACCAACTAAAGTTATGGCAACCTACACAAGTCATCTTATTAAATAATGCTAAAAGGGCATTTTGGTCATTTGGCTCATAAAGTGCATGGCAACTTGGTAATTTCCCATAATCATTAGGTTTCAAAAATAGAAATTTAATATTTCTAAATTATAATTAGGATTGATAATTATATTATAATTTCTAATCATAAATCAAGCTTGCCAATTAGGATTATTATTTCTAATTAAATTTGCTAATTTAGCAATTTGGATCATAATTGGTCACTATAGTTTATAACCCATTAATTAGGATTTTACATAGAAAATAATCTTTCAATTTAGAAATTAGGTTTCCTAATTTAGATTAGGGTTTCCTAATTACAATAAAGTTTACTAATTCATTCAAGCTTGCTAATTAGGGTTAAGGCTTCCTAATTAACATTAAACTTATAAATTAATAATTAGATTTTCTCTAATTGTACATTAGGGTTTTCAACATTAGAAATTAGGGCTTTCTAATTAATCAATTAGGGTTATCCCTAATTATACTTACAATAGAAACTCTATACTTATCTTCAAGCTTCCCACTTAGGGTTTTAATATCCCGATTAGGGTTTCAGACAGAATAATTAGGGTTCAAATTTTGGAAATTAGGGTTTGCTAAATAATTAAGCTTTACCCTATTAAGCTTATAATCTAAATCACTTGAGCATTATAATTCTCCGTTATATTCACAGATCAAGGTTTCAAATATTCAAAATCTGAAATTAGGATTTTCAAATATGGTATTAGGTTTTTTTTTTTCTAATACTCAAATAGGGGTTCCAGTAATTCATTAGGGTTTTCCCTAATTATACTTATAATTAAAAATGTTAAACCTTATACATAGCATTGCATTCCCAATCTAGGGTTTCCAGAACCGATTTCTAGGGTTTCTTATAAATCGTTATAATTTTCTATCTGAACGTTGATGTTCTAAATAATATTAGGGTTTGACACATATATAATTTATCTGATCAACCCTTGACTCTTAATCACATTCTGTACACATACATAACAAATTTCACAGAACTTAATCACATAAATCCTTAATCCTGAATAATTCACCTAAATCCTTCACAGAATTTTGAAATCCTCAAAATTCAATCCTAATAACATCAAACGCATACACTTATTTCCTGTCTAGGTCTAATATTTGACCTTAAATCAATCATTTAAGATTTTGTAAAATTGTCTAAATTCTCGGGTTGTCACAGTCACAGTTGGTATCAGAGCTTAGGGATATCATCTCTGGCGGAGATCGAGGAATAGAACTAGGAGGGGAGAGACGAATAAATCCTTCGCTAGTGTGTCCTACCTAAGCTTATTTGTTGGTTGGTCAGTATATAGGTATATTATGTGATATGTTGATTTCTTTAATTAACCCTTGTTTTGTGGCAGTATTTGAGAATGGCAACTGAGAATGTTAACAGTGGAGTAAATGAGACCGTGGAGACACCTTTACTCACCAACGAGGAGAAACGTCAACGGTAAGCGGTGTTCCTAGTAAACAACACTGCTTGATCAGACAATGAACGACGGAATGTTTAGAAGCTTTTTGCAGTTCATGCAAAATCAGATGAGGGAGACTCGTTCACAAAATACAGGTGGAAATGATAATAACGCTTGCGGTTTGTCACGACCAAGCAGTTCAAAGAGTTGGGACCACGAAATTTTGGGGAAAGCGGATCCGATTAAGGCCGAAACATGGGTCAAACAAATTACCAAGATATTCGATGTCTTGGGATGCACGGAGGAACAGAAGGTTCCATTCGCCACCTTTATGTTCCGTAATGAAGCAGATTACTGGTGGGAATCTGTGAAGTGTACCCATCCAGCCGCACTCAGCATGTCTTGGGAGACGTTTCAGAAACTGTTCAATGATAAGTACTTTCCTGAAAGTATTCGTCATATGAAGGAAGTGGAGTTTATTAGATTGAAACAAAACAACATGACTGTGTTCCAGTACGAGGCGAAGTTTGTAGAGTTATCTAGGTTTGCACCTCATTTGGTGGAGAATGAGGAACGTATGGCGCGGATGTTTCTGAGAGGTTTGAAACCTGGCATACGTCAATATCTCATTTCTCATAAATTTTCTCTATTGAGGATGTTGTCAATCTGGGCTCAATTATTAGAGCGCGAGATAACAACAAATGCGTTCAATGAGGGACCACAACCAGGATCATACCGGTGATGCTATCATCGTGAACAACGATAACCAACGGTGAAAGAAAATCTGAATAAAAATGGTAACCACTCTGGTGGTAATCATCATATGTGAAAATAGAAGAAGCGAGTCAGGGGGAGATTTTAAAAAGAGGAGATTCAACAATGACCATGTGAAGACGTCAGCACCAGCAGCAACTAGTTCTAAGGGAGGAAAATGACCACCGATCATATGCTATAAATGAGGGAAAGAGGGACATATCAGCCCAAACTTCCCACAACAGTTCAAGGTATATTATAATTGTGGAAAAGAAGGACATATCGCTCGAGATTGTACGGTAGCGAAACCAAGTCTAGCGGGGATGGTGACTCAAAAGGCTATCCCAGAAAAGTCAAAGTCAACGATTCCTGGAAGAGCGTTTGTCGTGACTGGTCAAAATGCGAGGAACCCAAACGAGGTGATCACGGGTAAGCTAATCATAAATTCTTGCGAAGTTTATACCTTACTAGATACCGATGCTACCCATTCATTTATCTCTCCTGCTTGTGCTCAACGTTTAAACTTGACTCCGGAGAAATTAGACTTTGATTTATCTATGGAGACTCCGTTAGGAGAAACTTTCATCACATCCACTTTTTATAAATCTTGTTTGATCCAAGTTGGCAACACCACATTACTTGTTAACCTTATCTCTTTAAAGATACTTGCTTTTGATGTGATTTTAGGGATTGATTGGTTAACTACTCATCATGCCAAAATTGATTGTTTTCGTAAGGTTGTTAGTTTTAATATTCCTAACCAACCTGTTGCACGAATTTAAGCAACTAAACCATTAAAATCAATCACTGTCATATCAAGTTATAAAACTATTTGTTTATTGAAAAACGGATGTCAAGCTTTCTTAGCCCATGTTATGGATTGAATAAAGACGCATCGGATTTGAATAATATTCCTGTTGTTAGTAAATTTCCTAACGTATTTCCTGAAGAACTTCCCGGTCTACCCCCAGAACGTGAAGTTGAATTCTTTATTGATCTTGAACTTGGTACAATGCCCATTTCTAAAACCCCATATCGAATGGCTCCTATTGAACTTCAGGAGTTAAAGGTCCAACTACAGGAGTTGTTGGACATCGCTTTCTTTCGTCCTAGTACATCTCCTCGGGGTGCTCCTGTTTTATTTGTAAAGAAGAAAGACGGAAGTATGCGACTTTGTATTGACTATCGAGAATTAAACCATGTCACTATCAAGAATAGGTATCCGCTACCTCGAATTGATGACCTGTTTGACCAGTTGCAAGGAGCATAATTCTTTTCAAAGATCGATCTTCGTTCTGGATATCATCAGCTGAAGATTAGAATTGAGGATATTCCAAAGACTGCCTTCAGAACTCGGTACGGGCATTATGAATTCTTAGTTATGTCTTTTGGATTGACTAATGCTCTTGGGGCTTTTATGGATATGATGAACCAGATATTCAAGGAATATTTGGATCAGTTCGTTGTTGTCTTTATTGATGATATCCTCATATATTCCAAAATTCGTGAAGATCATGAGCACCATTTGAAGCTGGTACTCCAAAGGCTTCGTGAAAATAAGTTATACGCTAAGTTGAAGAAATGCGAGTTCTGGCTTGAGGAAGTAGCATTCCTTGGGCACGTGGTGTCAAAACATGGAGTATCTGTTGACCCATGCTGGTTATTATCTGTCAAAACATGGAGTATCTGTGTCAACACGGTGATCGAAGTACGTAGCTTTCTGGGCCTAGCTGGTTATTATCCGAGATTCGTGGAAGGATTTTCTCGAATCGCTACCCCGTTAACTCAACTGACTCGGAAAGATACAAAATTCGTATACAGCGAGGAATGCGAAAAGAGTTTCTTAGATCTTAAGAGGAGACTCATTTTGGCACCTGTTCTGACAATACCATCTGGTTCGGATGGATTTGTTATCTACAGCGATGCTTTGGGCAAAGGGTTAGGATGTGTTCTCATGCAATATGGGAAAGTCATAGCCTATGCCTCGCGACAACTTAAAGAATATGAGAGGAATTATCCTACTCACGATTTAGAGTTGGCAGCAGTCGTTTTCTAGCTAAAGTTCTGGATGCACTATCTATATGGAGAGAAAGTGGAGATATATTCAGACCATAAAAGCCTCAAATATTTTTATACCCAAAAGGAACCCAACATGCGGCAACGACGTTGGCTCGAACTTTTGAAAGATTACGACCACACTATTCAATACCATCACGGAAAAGCGAATGTGGTAGCTGACGCGTTGAGTAGAAGATTATATGCGGGAACAAGTGCGATGTTGTCAACACAAAGGCCCATTTTGTGTGATTTACAAAAGATGAAGATAGAATTCAAGACTCCGGGGACCCATGTGATGATGTCAAGTATACGCATAGAGCCAACTTTAATAGAAAAAGTTAAAGTTGTTCAAGCCATCGACCCGGAGCTGATGCGTATGAAGAAAAAAGTACAAGAAGGTGCTATCAGGAAGCAAAAATCGATGAAGAAGTTATACTTCGAGTCCACTCCAGATTTTGTGTTCCTAACGACTCTAATTTGAAGTACAAGATCATGATGGAGGGACATAATACATCATTTGCAATCCATCTTGGAAGTACCAAAATGTATCGTGATCTTCGACATACATTTTGGTGGAACAATATGAAGAGAGAGATTCCAAAGTTTATCTCGAGGTGTTTAACTTGTCAACGTGTAATGGCAGAGCATCAAGTGCCTAAGGGTCCATTGCAACCACTTGAGATCAAGAAATGGAAGTGGGAACACATTACTATGGATTTCGTTACGGGTCTTCCCACGGTTTCTCAAGGTATTAATGTTATTTGGGTTATTGTTGATAGATTAACCAAGTCTGCTCATTTCTTGTCGATACGGGAAACTTATTCCCTTGAACGTCTTGCTCATATATATGTAAATGAGATTGTGAGATTGCATGGCGAGCCAGTATCCTAGTTTCGGATCGTGACCCAAGATTCACTTCACGATTTTGGGTTAGTTTACAAAAAGCTATGGGCACAGATTTATGATTCAGTTCGGCATACCATCCTCAAACGGACGGACAATCGGAGAGGACGATTCAAACTCTTGAAGATCTATTAAGACTCTATGTCCTAGACTTCAAAGGGAGTTGGGATAAGTATTTACCATTGGTGGAATTCTCCTACAACAACAGTTATCAGGCAAGTATAGGGGTAGCTCCATTCGAAGCATTGTATGGAAGAAAGTGTCGCTCTCCAGTATGTTGGGATGAGGTGGGTGAAGCAACATTGTTGGGACCAGAGTTGGTACGTATTACTACAGAAAAGATCCAAATGATTCGACAACGTATACAAACGGCACAAGATCGACAAAAGAGTTATGCTGATCTTCATCGAAAGGACGTGAAATTTAGTATTGGGGATCATGTATTATTGCGTGTTACCTCATGGAAGGGAGTTACAAGATTCGGGAAGAGAGGAAAGCTCAATCCACAATTTATTGGTCCATTTCAGATTCTTGACCGAGTAGGAAATGTAGCCTATAGACTCGCGTTACCTCCAAATATGTCTCGTGTTCATAATGTTTTTCATATATATGTGCTTCGTAAATATGTGAAAGACCCAAACCACGTTATTGAGTTAGAACCGAATGAGATAGCCGAAGACTTAACGTACGAGAAGGTACCTGTCAAGATCTTGGATAGGAAGGAGCATGTCTTATGTACAAAGGTCATAGAAAAAGTCAAAGTTTTGTGGAGGGACCATGCTATTGAGGAAATGACCTGGGAGTTGGAAACGGAAATGAAAGCGAGGTATCCTCACCTTTTCGAAACACCAGGTACGTACGTCAATTTCGAGGACGAAATTTCATAAGGAGGGAGGTTGTAAGACCCCAACTTATTATAAATGAAATTAAATTTCCTCTATTTATTATTTTGAAATAGTAAAGGTTGATTTGATTAATGTGGTTAGTTATGGGTAAAATGCATAAATATTTCAAATAAGCAAGTGGTTATAAAATATACATTTTTATCGGAGAATATTCGTTTTGTCGTGGAATATTCTTATTATAAGGGAATATTTAAATGCGGCGGTAGCGACCTGTGTGGGCCCCATAACTGAAAAAGCGATTGGATGAAGAAAACGACAAGTATAAGTTGTTTATAAATAACGGCATAGTTATTACAATTATCTTGTTGGAATACTCGATGGTTAAAACACGAATTATTACGGTATTGAAGCAATTATTGATTCTTACGTAAGAAGGCACTACTCAATAATTGTTACAGTGGTTACTATTTAATAATTTATTTTTTTGATTCAATAATTGCTACATTGATATTTTATATTATTGTTGTTTCAATAATTGTCATTACACATTATTTTCCTTTATCAGATTAATAATTCGTATTATTTGAATAATATTATTAGATAACATTGTTGGCAATGTCTAGAAAGTTCTGTCTAAGGATAGGTTTGGTCACCTAATTGCTCGCCAGTAAGGAGAAATTCTTATTGGAAAGCCCCCTCTTTCCTAGGAACAGCCTGGTTGCCAGTATTGTGATTTTGTAATATTATTTGTGAATAATTAATTATTAATTTATATGATAAGGAAAATATTTATTTTATGTGGATATAGATGGAGAAAATTTTTAATGTGACAATTGTTGAAAATTGATATTTTATCTTTTCCGATAAAATAATTTATTTAAATATATTATTATATTTTAATAATATAATAATGGTGATATTTTTACAATGAATGTGGGATATATGAATAAATGAGGAGGAATAGTATTTTTGTTGCAATAAATGTTAAAAACATGTTTGTGGGCCCATTTTATGACTGAAATTTGATTATAGCATGTAAAATCGTTCGTATGTGGATTTCGGTCAATTTCTGTTTGGAATTTGGAAAAACTTTCTTATGCAAAGTTGTAGAGAATGGAATTTCCTATGGAATGGACATAAGGTTCAAATTTTTCTGATAAAAGGGCTATTTATTATGAATTATTGAAGTGCTGAAGTTCTGAAATAATTATTTTTTAAAAGTTTTAAATTTGTTTTAAAAGAAAAAAGTTTTTGATATGTTTGGTGGGCTCATTTGTTGTTAAACATGCTGTAATTGGATGATTCTAGGTGGGCGTAGACAATTTATTATATATATTAATATTTTATTAAATTTTCTACTTTGGTGTTCTGAGCATTTTCCTATAAATAGGGTGCTTAGGTTAGAATTGAAAATCACACCAGAAACTAAAGTTTTCTCTCTCTATATTATCGAGCGTATTCTTATGAGTATTTTGATACCTTGAGTGTTACTATACGGTGCAAGTTCCCTTCAGCACTATATCCGGTATTCCAGCTAGAAGTATTATCTTTTCGAGGTAAGGGATATTATATTTTTTTAAAAATGATATTATTTCTTCTAATATCATTATGCCGAAATATTGGTAAGATTTTTCTTGTGAAATTATTGTCTTTTAGTGTCGGGGTTACTATTCACGTATACGAAACTATTCATGTATACGACACTATTCACGAATACGACACTATTTACAGAAAAAATTAAATTTTCATTTTTTGTCCAAAATATCTATTATGGATACTAGCTTTGATTGTATCAACGTTTTGATCATTCTTGAATTTTATTTCACCACGATTATTTATGAAGTATTTCTGAACTTGGATTGTTTAAAGTACGAATCCTTAAAATTTATTCTTTTGTTTCACTGGATTTGTTTCTTTAAAATATTTTTCATCATCCTCAGTCCTAAATGATGATATTACTAAATATCTTTGGCATGTAGTGCAAAGATGGTTGATTTTCTTATGAATATCTTTGGCCCGTAGTGCAAAGATGTACATGTATTGAGATGAACATGACCAACTGATGAATATCTTTGGCCTGTAGTGCAAAGATGAATATTTGATTCAAGATGTATGTTGATTGATGTTATAGGGATAAAATATTGATAATGGACTTTTAAATTCATAGATATTAGTAGATTTCATTCTCTACGTAACTCTTCTATGAATTATTATTTCCGCTGCGAACATTGATCTGAAACTTGTTGTCTATTATGTTCTATCAGATTTTTCCCTGTTGAAGACTAACGATAATTTATTCTATATTATCTTAGTCATAATATTCTTTACTGGGCTAGTTGAGCTCACCCTTTTCCTTTTTGTTCCATTTTTCTTCTCAGGAGGCAAGAATGTAGCGAGTACTAGTCGGGGTATGGAATGATGGTCTTAGAAAGTTGTTTTAGTAGTCCTCACCATTTTTTGTAAAATAATATATCAATAATTGTAATGAGGACTTATTTGAGTGTTGATATTGTCTAGAAGACAATATTTGTATTTAAACTCACAGTTTTTATGTTGTATTAATAAAGTTGTAGTTGTTTCTGTACCATGTTATTGACGACTCAGAATGGGTGTTGTAAACCTATTTTGGGGGCGTCACAGTGAATCTAAATTTCGACATCAAAGACACAGAGGTGTTAGGGAAAGAAGAGGTCAGGACAGAGAAGATGGCAATTTGGATAGCATAAAAATGAAGATTCTAGCTTTCCAAGGCACGGGTGATCTTGAGGCTTATTTAGGTTGGGTAACAAAGATGGAGCGAATCTTTGATTGTCACAACTATTCAGACCTTAAGAAAGTTAAACTGGTCGTTACGGAGTTTTCTGGATATGCATTGATATAGTTGGATCAGTTGACAGCTAATCGGAGAAAGTGTGAAGAGCAGCCGATTACAACTTGGGCGGAGATGAAAGCTATCATGAAAAAGAGGTTTGTACCAGCATACTATCAACGGGAGATCATTCATAGTTTATAAACTCTTAAACAGGGAAGTCTGAGTGTGGATGAATATTATAGGGAGATGGAGATGTTGAAGGATCGGGCTAATGTGATTGAGGATAATGAAACAGCGATGGCTAGGTTCTTGGCAGGACTGAACTGGGAGATTGCAGACTTGGTTGAATGACAACTTTATTTGGAGTTAGAAGAACTGGTACATATGGCTACTAAGATAGAGAAACGATCCGGGTGACAACCACCTCACGCAAGCGTGCCGTGGAGTCTATCACAACTTGCATACTTTGAAAAATTTTCACATATCACCCTTAATTTTAACCTTTTATCAATTTAACCATTTACTAAATAGAATAATTATAAGAAAATTGAATACTTTCATTTCATAAAATTCGGGGTCTCACACATGTGGTGCCCGACTTTATTATTTTTGTTAAAATGGCCTCATAGTCGGGATCATAGTCACGCAAGTAGGCATACTGGCACTCTCTAAGAACTCATAATTGATAGTAGTGGTTAATGGCGCTGGCACTGAAAGGAACCTGCTTGCCCCTTACAAATGCTATAAAAGGGGCCTTATCCTCCGCGTTGGTATAGAATTCTTTCACCACATTGGCAACTGCAGGATTTGGCTCTTCAGCGAACCTATTCCATCCTTTTTCTTAAATTTGTTGCATCATTTCACCATCCACGTTGTCAGGTGCCAAGCCGCGCTCCAGGCTTAGTGCCTTCGTTATTAGGTGGTCATACCGATCGGCGGCGGTGGCACTCACAAACTTTCTCCTATCAAAAGCTCTAGTCGGTGGTGTGGAGCTGGAACTCTTACCTCGTTGTCGTTTCGCTGCTGGTTTCGGTGCCTAGTACTAGAATGGGTGAACTTCAAGCCAATTTCTTCCCAAAACTTCACTTAAACAAATCGTCGAACACTTAGCGTTTTTAACTCACAATTCCCCCAAACATAGTAATTGGAATTCAAGTAAAATAGGGTTGCCTCCCAATTAGTGCTTGATTTTAAGTCTTTCAGCCTGACTACTCCCTATTTATGGCGCGTCGACAAGTGTAATTGAGGTGCCTTCATTGTCGATGTCTCCACCCCAGTAATGCTTCAGCCACTGACCGTTGACTTTTAATGACTCTAATGGATTTCTACTGTATAGCTCAACGGTGCCATGTGGGAAAACCCTCTTGATTGTGAATGGCCCCGACCATCTCAATTTTTGCTTTCTTGGGAACAACCGCAGTTGTGAATTGAACAATAGTACCGATTGCCCCGGTTTGAACTTTCTCTACAAGATTTTCTGGTCGTGCCATTTCTTGATCTTCTCTTTATATAACTTCGAATTCTCATAGGCTTGTGGTCTAAATTCATCAAGTTCATTCAATTGAAGTAGCCTCTTTTCACTTGCTTCTATTTGATCGAAGTTGAGCTTTTGAATTGCCCAGTAGGCTTTATGCTATAACTCCACAGGTAGGTGACACACTTTCCCGTAAACTAACTGATATGGCAATATCCCAATTGGCGTCTTGTATGCTGTCCTGTAAGCCCATAATGTGTCATCCAATTTTAGAGACCAGTCTTTTCTGTTCGGGTTTACTACCTTCTCTAAAATTTTCTTCACCTCCCTGTTGGAGACCTCGGCCTGCCCACTTGTCTGGGGATGATATGCAGTTGCAACACTGTGATTGACTCTGTATTTTGCCAAGAGAGCTGTGAATGCTTTATTATAGAAATGACTTCCCTTGTCACTTATGATTGCTCTTGGTGTGCCAAATCGTGTGAAGATGTTCTTTTGTAGGAACTTGAGAACCACTTTGGCATCGTTTGAAGGGATTGCTACAACTTCCACCCATTTTGTTATATAATCCACAACAAGTAAAATGTATAAGTTATTGAATGAGGGAGGAAAAGGTCCCATAAAGTCCATTCCCCATACATCAAAAACTTCTACTTCCATGATTGTGTTGAGTGACATTTCGTTCCTCTTTTAGATGTTACCCACCCTTTAACATCTGTCACAACGTTTCACGAACTGGTGGGCATCCTTAAACACTATAGGTCAATAAAATCTTGCTTAAAGTACTTTGGCCGCTGTTCTCTCACTTCCATAATGTCCCCCATATGCGGATGAATGACACTCATGCAAAATATTCTTTACTTTGATGTATGGCACGCATCGGCAAATCATTTTATCTGTGCACTATTTGACTAAATACGGCTCATCCCACATGTACTACTTGACATCATGTAGAAACTTCTTCTTTTATTGACGTGTAAGATCAGGGGGAAGGATGTTGCTCACCAATTAGTTTGCAAAATCCGCATACCATGGAAATTATGAATTAACTCCAAATAATTGCTCTCCAATTAGTCTGCTACTTGATTTTCTTTCCCTTTTCTATCTTTTATTTCCAAGTCAAACTCCTGAAGAAGAAGGATCCATTTGATTAGTCTTGACTTAGTATCCTTCTTCAAAACCAAGTAGCGAATTGTCGAGTGATCCGTGTAAACCACCACCTTGGTTCTAATTAGATATGCCCGAAATGTGTCAAAGGCATATACTACTGGAAGTAACTCCTTTTCTGTAGTTGTGTAGTTCAATTGTGCATCTGTAAGAGTTTTACTTACATATTATATGGCATGGAATATTTTCTCTCGGCGTTGACCCAAAACAGCTCCTACCGCATAATCGCTAGCATCGCACATCAATTCGAATGGCATAGTCCAGTCGGGTGCGATGATCACCTGGATTGTGGTCAACTTCATTTTCAACTGCTCAAATGTTGCTTTACACTCGTCTTCAAATCTGAATATCGTATCTTTCTCTAAAAGCCTGCACAATGGTTTAGCAATCTTAGAGAAATCCTTTATAAATCTCCGATAGAACCCAACATGTCCAAGAAAACTGCGATTTCTCTTTACTGAATTTGGCGATGGAAGATTCTCGATCGTGTCCAACTTTGCCTTGTCAACCTCCAAACCTTTAGCAGAAACTTTATGCCTAAGAATTATCCCTTCTTCAACCATAAAGTGGCACTTCTCCCAGTTGAGTACCAAATTTGTTTACACACACCGCTTTAAGACCATGACCAAATTCTCTAAACACTTATCAAAAGTGTTTCCATAGACTAAAAAGTCATCCATGAAAACTTTTACCTCTTTTTCCACAATGTCGGAGAAGATAGCCATCATGCATATTTGGAATGTTACTGGTGCATTACATAGCCCAAATGACATCCTTTTAAATGCAAAGGTTCCATATGGGCATGTGAAAGTGGTTTTCTCTTGATCCTCGAGAGCTATGACAATTTGGTTGTAGCCCGACTATCCATCCAGTAAGCAATAGTACTCATGTCCAGCTAGTCAATCTTACATCTGATCAATGAAGGGTAGAGGAAAATTATCCTCCCCGATTGCCTCATTTAGCTTCCTGTAATCCATGCATACCTTCCATCCGGTCACTGTCCTAGTCGGAATCAGCTCATTGTCTTCATTCTTAACTACTGTCATTCCGCCCTTTTTCGGCACACACTGTACCGGACTAACCCATGCACTATCTGAAATTGGTTATATAATTCCCGCATCCAACCACTTTAGTATTTCTTTATTCACCACTTCTTTCATGATTGGATTTAATCTTCTCTGCTGCTCCACTATTGGCTTCACATCCTCTTCCATTAGAATCTTGTACATGCAAAAGGAGGGGTTGATCCCCTTAATATCGGTAATGGTCCAGCCTATTGCAGACTTGTATTCTCTCAAAATCCTCGACAACTTATTTTCCTGCAATTTGTTAAGTGCAGAGGAAATAATAACAGGTCAAGTGTTTAAATCACCCAAATATCGTTCGGTCTTAGATACATTCATATGGTTCAAGCAAGAGTGAGCATAACTAGCTCAGCAAGTATGACAATTTCATTAAACAACATGCTTGAATCATACGAATTGTATATCTTCTATAACTGATCAATAGTTATAAAGTACTATAGTTAACTCAAAATAGCACTTCTCTTTTCTTTAAAACATTTCACAATGAACAACGTTCGTTAAACATAAATTTTTGTCCAAGACCATGAGCATTTTGTTTTTTCTTTCAAAAGGACAACCCAGCACCAAGTCCATAAGTCCGGTATATCTTATGAGCACGTCTAGGTGATTAGCCTATAGTACTTTATATTGTACAACACTTCTTCTTTAAACGTATTTACGTTTAAGTTTTGGCAACCTCACGTGCCTGTTGTTTGATGACAAAACGTTTGTTTATTCATACTCAGTCTTTCTTTGAAATCCATACAAAAATAGTTTGGCAAAATATAACAACATTGATAACATTTTGATAGAGTATAAGGAAATCCACAAAATATACTAAGTCTAGGCGAAGGAATTGGCTTCAACTTCATTATACATCAATTCATGCGTATGATACATGAATCACAAAGCTTGTCCAGAATGAACATAGACAAGGGTTAGAACACTTGCCTTCAGCGTCATCTACAAATAATATACTTTCCTTTTGAGTCTTTAAGGTTTCTACAATACATAATCACATAACGTACCACATTAGGTCATAATTAATAATGTATGGTCATTAATGTATCTTACCCTTATTCTCAATCCAATCGTTCTTTAGATTGGTTAACATTCGTTATGGTTATCGTATTGCTTTACATTTACGTTCAAGTAATCTTTCGTCAACCTTTAGTTGTAATTCTTAAGATTATTATCATCATTAAGGATGTTACTTGAAGTTTATTAAGGTTATAAGTCACTATTAATCAACTTCTAGATGCTTTACATTCATTGTTATTCTTCTCTAGCTCCTTCATAGTGCTGGCGCTGCAGCGCCAGCTTCCTATATAACTTTTGCGCTACGGCGTGACTTCTTAGTAGGTGTTGCTTGTCTTGGTAGCCGCAGCAGTCATTTCATCTCTTTATACCACAGGCTATTATTATTAAGACAACTTAACAATGGTCGAGGCTTAGGCCATGGCTACGTCATGCAAGACCATCTCTTTATACCATAGCCGTGCTACAACGCCATTTAACAATGGTTGAGGGTTAGGCCTTGGTAGCTGGCGCCTAATTGTAAAGAGTTTCAAATATGTCATAATACCGACCACGAGCCTCAAATGGCTTTCGATTACATTCTTACTGTAAACTTCTCGGGCTCATAACTTGATCATTATAAGTCCGTATTGGCTCGTTCAAAAGCCGTTAGCTCATACATAACATGTTTTATGATTTCATTAGAAAATCTTACATTTTCGAATCCGTTAACACGGAATTCACTTATTAAGTTCTTTATTGCGAATTTGATAAACTTTCGTGAACGTTCATAGCTCATTTCTTCGTTCTAAGTCAGAATTTGACCATTTTTGAGTTTGCAACTCCAAAATGCAAACTTAGACTATTCTCCATCGAAAACCAATGTTTCCGATGTCAATGGTGACTTTTGATTTCCATTCCGAGAATTTAACGATTTCGACAATTATCGTCTAATCTTGTAATTTTCGCCATAACTTCGTTACTTGAGATTTTTACATCGTTCCAAATGGATTCATTCCATTAACACAACATAATCGTCTTAACCTACAAATGATGGTTTTAAACTTGTCCATCAACAACAACATAACAATCGTTCAATGTTCTTCATTAGTTCATAACTTTTATAATTATGATTCCATTTACACATAGTTTATTAAGGTTTAAGTCCTCTAATAACACTCCTTATCACTCCTTATCATACATGCTCCCCCAATACTCACTTCTCTATCAAACTATAATTGAAGAGATGGAGATTAATGGTTAGGGATTCATTACCTTTGAAGTTCAAGCTTGGTTCTTCTTCTTTCTTCTTGAATTAACAAAACTCTTCTCACTTTTCTCTTAATATGAATACTGTGACAACCTGAATTTTTATAAGTTATTAAAATAGGAATTTAATAATTAAAATTCTTATTATGAGATGTTT
Organism: Panax ginseng; assembly: GCA_020205605.1. Taxonomy (NCBI): domain Eukaryota; kingdom Viridiplantae; phylum Streptophyta; class Magnoliopsida; order Apiales; family Araliaceae; genus Panax; species Panax ginseng. The sequence goes on from CM035132.1 coordinate 82,034,831, forward strand.
TGAGTTTGAGTATGTATATATACATGTTATATATATTGAAATATGTGATCTGGTGTGAAGAGAAATATATATTCATATATTGGGAAAGTGAGGTTTAATAGTTGAGTTAACTATCAAGGAATTAAATGAATTTTTAATTAATCTTAAATATTTATTGAATTGAATAAATATTTTAAATAATTTATTTATTGAGAAAAATAAATAATTTATGAAATTGTGGTATTATAATTTAGTTACGTGTGTATGATAATTAAGTTAAAGCAAAGGTAAATTTTATTCTTTGAAGATTTAATTTAATGAATTAATTAAATTAAATGAGTTGTTTAATATTAAAGAAAATAAGTACATTAAATAAAGCGATGTTTAAGTCTAATTTATTAATTAAATTAGATATATACTTATTTATTAATTATAAGTATAATTATAATAAGATTATAACTATTATTAATTATTATTATTATAAGTTATTTAAATTAACTAAAGGTGTGACACATGAAACTATATAATATAATATTATTAAAATAATCTAGTTTGGGGGAATTGGTGTGTGGCCAAACAAGGCCTTGTGGCCTTTGGTCTAATGTAACTGATGAAGACGTATTATTGTATAACTGAAAGAGTACGTGGGAGGATGGCCATATCAATTTATTTTGTACGCGTCTAATTTTTTAAGGCTAAGTTCAGAGAGGGTTTGATGAGAAGAAGGAAACAGAGAGTTTGGAGAGAGAGCAAGAGAGGAAGCATAGTGAATTGGATTCTCTGTGATTGTCAAGGAGAGGAATTCTAAACCTAGTCATCATCTTTTGCTAGTCAACAATCAAGGAATAAGGTATAACTTACTTCAATTTTAACTCTTATGTTTGGAATTTCTATTGATAATGGTGTTGGATTGATACATATACATGTATATAAGGTTTATACTCTGTTAGTCATCACATGTGAGTGTTGTTTGAGTATCAAATTCATGAAATTTGGGTTTATAGGGAGAAAAGTAAATAACAACGTATGTTTATGAAAAATGGCTTAAGAAAGTATGAAATTTGATGTCTAATATGTGTTATAATCTGTAAATTGGTATTGGATTATGTTATTATGTGAAGAAACGAAAACGGTGTAGTTTGAATCATGTCAATTGGTTAAGAAATGAAATCGCCGGCGTAGTTTGAATCATGTCAATTGGTTAAGAAACGAAGTCGTGGCGATTGAATTCGCTAAATGTGTTTAAAACATGAAAATATAGCATGAACACTGAATTGGAACCCTTAAAATGATTTGTTAATATGTTTGAAGTGTTATAATTATTCTCTAGATTAGTAGCTAAGAGTTTAACGAGTCCAACGAATCGAAAACCTAGTAATTCAGACTTAAAATGAGAAAGTTATGTCAAAAACTATAATCTGTGTGAAGCAACGCGCGGGCGCGCCGCCCATGCGTATGGGCGCAAAGCTGGGGCTGGGCAATGAAAGTGCTACTGGCATGAGTGTGAGAAAAAAGGCTGCTGCTGCCATGTCATCTTATTGTGACTGCTTTGACCTATTTTGGTAAAACAGACATAACCTTTTCATACGAACTCTGATTGAGGTGATTCAAGATGATCCAGAACGAGGACGAATATACCTACAACTTTTGTTCTTTAAGTGTTTTAGTTTGAGGTCCTTATATAAGGTCAAAATAGTCATCTTTGTGACTATTACTTATTCAGAGGCGATCGGAGGGTGTCGATCCAGCACATACACAAGTGTAGTGCTCCCGATGATGGAATATGTTATTCTAAGTGATGTAACATGAAAATGCATGATATAATACATGACATAAAAAATTTCCTTGCTCATAATAGAAAGCATTGGCATGACTTAGTATGTGTTTTGAAAAGAAACTTAAAGATTTTGAAAAAAAAAACAAACCTTGTGGAAACTTATGTTCTATAAATTCTGAATTTAGTGGTTTATATACATGATTAAGTTCAAATATAAATGAGCATGATATGGTTTTTATAGTGTCTTGTTCGTGATAAAACTTATTAGACCTTGTGTTAGAAAAGTTTTCAAGAGAAGCTTGATATAATAGAACTAAAGTGCATAAATGCTACACGAGGTAGGTTTTGAACTTGAGAAGATGTTATCATGACTTAGTTACTTATGATAAGAGTTTTTAAAAGTTGTCTTATATGTGCTATACTACATCATTAATGATAAAATGATTTCAAAGACAAACTCCATTATCTTTTGTAAACTAAGTATTAAAACATGAATTATATGTGCACTTAACTAGTGAAGCATGACATAAGTTATTAAGCATGTTTTAAAAGTATGAAATATGTTATGTCTATGTAAATGAGATAGATACATGTGAGCATGCTATTAGAGGCTTATTAGTACAAATATATGGTTTAAAAGCTTATAACATCAAATCTTGTTAAAGAAAGTTGTTAAGCCCTATTGATTGAAATAAATCATTATGGAGCTAAGTAATTTAAATGTGAACTTGAAAATAGATCACAACCTATTTGATGTCAAGTACGGATGGTTAAGGTGTACTTATACATGCCTAGCTATTCTAGGAGTATGATGAGAAAGTGAAATGAAGGTTTTGCAAACCTAGTTAGGAAACAATGTAATGTTACTATTATATTAAGAATGTATGAAATATATGACTAATGGATGTGAATCCATGATTATATAACTGTGTAGGAATACACGAAGTGTAGATAAACGTTAAGCAGTTAAGTCGTAATTCATAAACTATGAATGAGGCAAGTCTTTTAGTTCCTATTTGCTATGTGAACTTGATGATTAACTGTTTTAAATCTTTATTGCAAAGAGCATGATGTGTTATATATATGTTGAAATTATGAAATGTTAAAGTCAATTTATGACTATGTTGATTAAGTAAGGACTCAATCTTTATACTTGTTATATGAACTGTAGCATGTATGTTATATGTTGAGCATGTTATTATGTGCTTTATGTGATGCATGAAAACTATTAGATTTTTGTTGGGTCATCGAGCTCAACCTTGCAAATAACTACTTTTGCTTGTGTTCAAGATTCAAGGTAAAGTTATGTGTTACTTGAAAGACATGAATCAGATGTGATACTTGAAGATTTATACACTTTGGTTGTGTTATTATTATTTGAACCATGTTTAAGGTTCCGAATAATGTATTAATGTTGAATTATAATATCGTTTTGTGATGTAAACTATTGTAGTATTAAAATGACTCTGAGATATTTAGATGTAAAGGTTGAAGGTTTTGGGAACGAGGATAGTTTGTAATAGAAAATTTTAATTATTCCGCAAATTTCAATAGCTGTATTATCGTTTAATGATGTAAAATTAGAGGTTGAATGTATTATTAACGACCGAAGTCGAGAATTAAATTGTATGAATTTTTGGGTCGTTACAAATACTCTAAGATGTTGGTGGATTTTTAACAAACAACAAATGATCTAGCAACTCTTCTATTTATAGAAATTATAAGGTTAGGGCAATTTGGTCAAAAAGTCATCCCACCTAATTTCTTCCACCTCCTTATTATTCTTATCTTGGTCACCAAGTAAATCACTTTACTTGGTCACCAGGATGGCTAGCCATGTGCTCCATGGGGCCCACATGGGTTACCCCATGGGTTTTTCTTACCCAATAACCCATTGGTTTGATCCACGGATCCGGTTCTTGGTTTGGGCTTAGGTTTTAATAACTTTAGGCTTAACATTTGGGCTTGCATTATCAATCATTGGGCCTTAACAAGTTTGTACTTGGGCTTGCCCAATTCCTACACAAATCATACAAGTCCATTACAATTGATTTAAAGCTTATAATGTATAGTTCTCATATTCTTCTCGTATACTAATTTGTATACTCATTCATTATATACGATATATTATCTTTCATACATACTCGTATAATACTTCGCATCATACTCGTATAATACTTCGTATCATACTCGTATTCATTTCCTCGTATAATACTTGTGTATCATACGATCATCATTTATTCAATCTTCACTTTCCCTAACATTCTCAAACTTAGTACGCAGGTGAAAAACTGCGTTTGTCATACTTGAATTATTATTACATAATTCAACCTTCCTTATTATTCTATCATTACGTATTTCCCAAAAGTTTAAAAATAATTCCGAGAAGATATTGATGAATAGTGTTTTTTGGAGAATTTCTTGGAAAGCTTTTATTTTCGTCTTGGACATTCAAACACTTTAATTCCTTCACGTAGCTAGAATACTATGATATTCCGACATTTTTAGGTTATAGAACAACCTTCATCTTATTAACTCATTATAAAATCATATAATATAATTTTATTCATTATTTAATCAAATAAAATTATTTTACAATTAATCTGATTTTCTCGGTCGTTACATTCACCCCCCCCCCTTATAAGGATTCGGTCCCTGGAATCTCGCTAACATTAAACAAATAACTGAGGGTAATTCTTCCTCATCTTTTTCTTCAAGTTCCCACGTTGCTTCTTCGGTATCGTGGTTATTTCATACCACCTTTACTGAAGGTATAACTTTATTCCTCAGAATATGCTCTTTTCTATCAACGATTTGAATAGGCATTTCTTCATACGTCAAGTCCTTCTTGATATGAATAGGCTCATACTCTATTACGTGCTTATAATCTGGCTTATAAGGATGTAACATAGATACATGAAACACATTGTGTATTCGTTCTAAGTCTGGAGGTAATGCTATCATGTAAGCTACCTCTCCTACCCATTTTAATATCTCAAAAGGTCCTATAAACCTTGGACTTAATTTTCCTTTCTTTCCAAAGCGTATCTTTCCTTTCCAGGGAGATTCCTTTAGAAATACATACGAGCCTACTTCAAACTCTCGGTTCACTCGATGCAAATCCGCAAACTTCTTTTGTCTGTCTTGAGCTGTTACCAATCACATTCGTATCAACTTAACTATATCCACTGTTTACTATACCAATTCAAGTCCTAGCATTCGACGTTCTCCTACTTCATCCCAACACAATGGTGTTCTCTACTTCCTTCCGTATAAAGCTTCGTAAGGCAGCATGCCTATGCTCGCATGATAACTGTTGTTATACGCAAACTCTACTAATGGTAGATGATCATCCCAACTACCCTTGAAATCCATAACGCAAGATCTCAGAATATCTTCTAGCGTCTAAATTGTTCTTTTGCTATGCCCATCTATTTGTGGATGATAAGATGTACTTAACTTCAACTGCGTTCCCAACTATTCTCGTAGACTTCTCCAAAAGTTTGATGTGAATCGTGGATCACAATCTGACACTATCGAAACTGGTACTCCATGTCTGGAAATAATTTTCTTAACATAATTTCCTTTAATTTCGTCTCATTCAGAACCCAAATTCTTCCTTCAAATCTTAATAATCCCTCATTATCAAGACTATACTTTATATCTTTTTCATTTGCTAGTTGTTTTATCATCTGATCACACTCATCATTTCTGAGTTGTACTTCCTTAACTCTCTCTAAAATAGTAGATCAAATCTCCGTTGTAAATAATCTTTGACCCGATTCACTCGGTAACTTCACCTCCAACTCTATTCTAGCCATCTCTGTTATTAACTCAGTTTGAGTCATTAACATAGACAACTTTTCCTGACCCTTCATACTTAAGGCGTCGACCACTACATTGGCTTTTTTGGGGTGATACAGGATATCGCAGTCGTAATCCTTTATCAACTCCAGCCATATCCTCTGTCTCATATTTAAATCCTTTTGTGTGAAGATATATTTTAGACTCTTATGGTCCGTGTATATCTCACATTTCTCTCCATATAGGTAATGCCTCCATATCTTTAAGGTAAACACTACCGCAACCAGTTCCAGATCATGAGTAGGATAAACTTTCCCGTAATCCTTTAACTACCGTGATGCATACGCAATGACCTTGTCATGCTGCATGAGCACGCAACCAAGTCTTCTATGCGAAGCATCGCTATAAACTATGAAATTTCCTGTATCATCGGCTAAATATAATACATGTGCTTCACTCAACCTTTTCTTCAGTTCTTGAAAACTATCTTCACACTTCTCAGTCCACACGTACTTCACTATCTTCCTTGTCAAATTAGTCAACGGAGTAGCTATCTTAGAAAAATCTTGGATAAATCTTTGATAGTATCCCGCTAACCCTAGGAAACTCAGTACCTCAGTCGGCATTTTTGGTTGTTCCTAATTAATCACTGCTTCCACCTTCGCTGGGTCTACTGAAATTCCATCCCGGTCGATAACATTTCCTAAAAACCGTACCCTTCTAGCCAAAATTCACACTTAGTGAATTTCGCATATAGCTTCTCCTTCCTTAGTGTCTCCAACACTGATCTTAGGTGTTCAACATGATCTTCTGTCATCTTAGAATAAACTAGAATATCATCAATAAACACTACGACGAACTTGTCCAAATATTATTTGAACACTCTGTTCATCATATCCATAAATATAGCTGGTGCATTTGTCAACCCAAATGACATCACCAGAAACTCGTAATAACCATAACGAGTTCTGAATGCTGTCTTAGGTACATCCTCCTTCCTAACCTTCAACTAATGATACCCTATTCACAAATCTGTCTTAGAAAAATACTATGCCCCTTTCAACTGATCAAAAAGATCATCGATCCTAGGCAATGAGTATTTATTCTTTATACTTATTCAACTCTCGGTAATAGATACAAAGTCTTAATGATCTGTCCTTCTTCTTCACAAATAGTACCGGTGCTCCCCACGGCGAAACACTCGATTGAATGTATTCTTTGTCCAACAGTTCTTGTAATTGAACCATCAACTCCTTTATCTCCACTGGCAACATACGATACGGTGCCCTTGAAACCGGTGCCACTCCTGGCACAATATCTATTACGAATTCAATCTCCCTATCTGGTAGAAAACCTGGTAATTCTCTTAGAAATACATCCACGAATTCTTTGACTATAGGTATTTGTTCCATCATTGCTCCCACTCTCTGGGTATCAACAAAATGACACAAATAACCTATACATCCCTTCCTCAACAATTTCCTAGTTTGTGTTATGGTAAGACAACACAAACGTCCCCACGATTTATTACCATAAAACACTACATGAGGCTGTCTCAATGTTCTAATATTTACACACTTCTTTTGGCAATCTATTATTGCACCATGGTTAAACAACCAATCCATCTCGAGAATTGCATCGAATTCTCCCAACTTTATCGGTATCAAATCTACCGATACTTTATAACCTCATATTTCTACACAACAATCCCTATGATATTTTCAATAGGAATTATTTCTTCGTTTGCTACGTTGATATTCAAAGGTATAGATAATATTTTGGGAAGTAATTCTAATTGTCTAGCAAAATCACATGCTATAAAAGAACAAGTAGCACCCAAATCAAACAACACATAAGCATTTATATCATTGATTGGGATAATACCTACAACTACATCCCTTGATGCAACCGCATCTTGGATCGTCATGTTAAAGGTGTGGGCCATCGGCCTACACGTCTGAGCTGGACCACTAATAGCTAACTTTCCACTATTAGTGCCCTTATTCCTGTTCGTCCCCTTCTTCGGGCAGTTCTTCGCTATGTGATCAGTTGATCCACATATAAAGCATCCATGATTCTTCTTCGGACTTGGACAGTTAGGCGAAATATGCCCCTCCTGTCCACAGTTGTAGCATATTGACTTTCTCTTAAGACAGACTCCTAAGTGAGTCTTCCCAAAGTTCTTGCATGCCTCCATCCTCTTCTTAGGATCTCCTTGCTTTACTCCGGTATTCCCAGAGTTAAAACCCTTCCTCTTTTTCCCGTTGCCACTACCACTGGTTCCCTCAGTTTTCACTTCCCCATCTACCTTATTCTTATTCTTCTTCTCCTTGTGGTATTGGCTTAAAGCCTCGTTACCACCCCCCCAACAATTATTGCCTTTTCTAGAATAGTTCAAAAGGAAGTACTTTGAAACACTAATATCCGGCTGTAGAGCTAGGGTTTCAAGCTCTGCTTGAATCTCATCGCCTTCATCACCTCTGTATCCACCTGATGTGGAACAAACCTCGCCAGTTCATTGAACTTGGTAGCATATTTGGGAACAATCATTTCCCCGTGTTTCAATTCTAGAAACCTCATCTCCATCCTCCCTTGAATACTTGTGGGAAAGTAATTCTCAAAGAAAATCTTCTTGAACTGTGTCCACGTTAAGTTCTCTATCTCAGCCCTAGCTTGGTTTGCCTCCCACCAGAAGTTGGCCTCCCCCTTCATCATATAGGTAGCGAAAGAAACCTTTTCCCCTCCTCGACATTTGCAATAACAAATGCCTTCTCTATCTCTTTCACCCAAGTCTGGGCTTCCATAGGGTCTCTAGTTCCTTTGAACTCTAGTGGGCCTACACTCTTAAAATCCTTAAACGTAGTAGCACATACTACCACAAGATTTATGGGTACATTCGCTCTATTTTGGTTAAAAGCAGCCGTTAATAAATTAATGAACTCTTACATCGGGTTAATCGGTTCTCCTTCCGGTTGATTCACATTCGCTCCTTAATTTCGTTATTTTCTTCTTGGCGACATCTTTCTATTAAAATAAATAACACTTCATTATTACTTCCTTCTTGTTAGTTAGTTATTGTTTGTTATTAAATAATAACTCAAACTCGTTGCACAACATGTTCCATAAAAGGCTTATATTAATATGCTATTCCTTGTAGTATAATACTACATCATTCATCATTACATAGCCTTAACTGATTACATTACTTTCCCGACATTGCTTTCCAAAATTTGGGATTTACAAAAGACTACCCTTTGATATAAAAAAGAGGTTTTTACGTCACTACATAGATACAACATATTTACATATCTAACTCTACTCTAGTTAGTAACTAGGTTACATTTGCCTTATGTCATTCTCATAATCTGCATTGTCAAGACTGGCTATCATATCTCGGCTGATAGTATGTCGTGTCTGCCATGTCTCCACAGGATACTCAGCCACTTGCCGCTGAAAGTCCTCGTGAGAACTCCTATGTATATAGGATATCCTACTTACCTTCTGTTTCTTAGTCTTTAGCTCCTACTTGAGCTCAAAGACCTCGTGTTTTAGCTCATGGACCTTATCCTTAGCTAACACCTTCTCATCGTGCTTTTCTTCAGACATCGTCTCTATACTTTTCTTGTCCTCCAAGATGTCATGGATTTCCTCCTTTAACTCTTTCACCTCCTTCCCATACTAGATATTTCTATCCAATACCGTCATGAACAACGCCTTCATTGACTCCCCTTGAGTCATCTCTTCTACAGGTGTTACCGTGTTAATGATACCACCTCCACCTCTGACATGCCATCAAACAAAGACATGAAGTTTAAGTTTTCCAAGTCTTCTGACTCAACCATCACCACTTCTGGCAACTCAGCTACAAGTATCGGTAAGATCTCTACTTGGTTTACAGACCCCTCGCTAACCACATGTATATCCCTATACATCACATTATCTCCTGACATCTACAACAAAATAAATTAGTTTGATTAGTAAACATCATTAGAATAATAAAAACACGTATCACATATAATTCATTTTTAGGGTTAACTTCATCTTTTACTTCTTTAACTCTTCTTAAGGTTATGCCTTAAGGTTCTTTCCCCCTCCCTTAAGTTTTATAACCTACAGCTTTGATACCAACCTGTGACACCCCCAAATTCGAGTATCTTCTAACCCAACAGATGGTGCTACACGGTGCTACAGTTCACACATACATTCAATTGAAATAACTCAAAAGAGTGAATATGTCTTCTATATATTCCAAAACAATATTTCCCTTCCTAGGTTATTTGTAACCATTACATATGTTCTTTTTCATAATATCGAATAATTACAACGTTCAAACTATACTATTATAAAGACAACTTATTTGTCTGCCTTAGCCTTCCCTTCATCCTTATTGGATCCTTCAGGTCGTCCGGTCTTAGCTGCATTCATATGGTTCAAGCAAGACTGAGCATAACTAGCTCAACACGTATGACAATTTCATTAAACAATATGCTTGAATCATACAAATCATATATCTTCTATAACTGAATCAATAGTTATGAAGTACTATAGATAACTCAAAATAGCAATTTTCTTTTCTTTAAAACATTTCACAATGAACAACGTTCGTTAAACATAAATTTTGGTCCAAGACCTTGAGCATTTCATTCTTTCTTTGAAAAGGACAACCCGACACCAAGTCCGTAACTCCGGTATATCTTACGAGCACTTCTAAGTTATCAGCCTATAGTACTCTATGTTGTACAACACTTCTTCTTTAAACGTATTTACGTTTAAGTTTTGGCAACCTCACGTGCTTGTCGTTTGACGACAAAATGTTTGTTTATTCATACTCAGTCTTTCTTTGAAATCCATATCAAATAGTTTGGCAAAAGATAACAACATTGATAACATTTTGATAGAGTATAAGGAAATCCACAAAATATACTAAGTCTAGCCGAAGGAATTGGCTTCGACTTCATTATACATCATTTCATGCGTACGATACATGAATCAGAAAGCTTGTCCAGAATGAACATAGACAAGGGTTAGAGCACTTGCATTCAGCGTCATCTATAGATAATATACTTTCCTTTTGAGTCTTTATGGTTTCTATAATACATAATCACATAACATACCACATTAGGTCATAATCAATCATGTATGGTCACTAATGTATCTTACCCTTCTTCTCAATCTAATCGTTCTTTAGATTGGTTAACATTCGTTACGGTTATCGCATTGCTTTATATTTACGTTCAAGTAATATTTCATTAACCTTTAGTTGTAATTCTTAAGGTTATTATCATCATTAAGGATATTACTTCAAGTTTATTAAGGTTATAATTCCCCATTAATCAACTTCTAGATGCTTTACATATATTGCTATTCTTCTCTGGCTCCTTCCTAGTGTTGGCACTGCGGCGCCAGCTTCCTATATAACTTTTCGGCGTTCTTGTGCGACTTAGAAGTAGGTGTTGCGGTCTTGGTGTTTGTACAAGCACCACTTAACAGTGGTTGAGGATTAGGCCTTGGCACTACGGCGCCAATTGTAATGGTTTGGGCCGCGCTGCAGCGCTAGCCCTGAGCCTCAGATGGCTTTCACAGTTTTCTTCTTCTATAAACTTCCCGGGCTCATAACTTGATCATTATAAGTCCGAATTTACTCATTCAAAAGCAGTTAGCTCACATATCACATGTTTTATGATTTCATTAGAAAATCATACATTTTTGAATCCCTTAACACAAAATTCATCTATTAAGTTCTTTATTATGAATTTGATAAATGTTCGTGAATGTTCATAGCTCGTTTCTTCGTTATAAGTCATAATTTGAATATTTTTGAGTCTGCAACTCCAAAATGGAAACTTAGACTATTTTCCATCAAAAACCAACATTTCCGAGTTCAATGGTGACTTTTGACTTCCATTTCGAGAATTTAATGATTTCGACGATTATCGTCTAATCTCTTAAATTTTGCCATAACTTCGTTACATGAGATTTTTACACCATTCCAAATGGATTTATTCCATTAAAAAAAACATAATCATCTTAACCTACAAATGATGGTTTTAAACTTGTCCATTAACAACAACATAACAATCCTTCAATGTTTTTCATTAGTTCATAACTTTTATAATTATGATTCCATTTACACATGGTTTATTATGGTTTAAGTCCTCTAATAACCTTCCTTATCACTCCTTATCATACATGCTCCACCAATACTCTCTTCTCTATCAAATTATAATTGAAGAGATGGAGATTAATAGTTAGGGATTCATTACCTTTGAAGTTCAAGCTTGGTTCTTCTTATTTCTTCTTGAATTAACAAAACTCATCTCACTTTTCTCTCAATATGAATACTCTAAGATATTGGTTGATTTTAAACAAACAACAAATGATCTAGCAACTCTTCTATTTATAGAAATTACAAGGTTAGGGCAATTTGGTCAAAAAGCCATCCCACCTCCTTTCTTCCACCTCCTTACTATTCCTATCTTGGTCACCAAGTAAATCACTTTACTTGGTCACCAAGATGTTTATCCATGTGCTCCATGGGGCCCACATGGGTTACCCCATGGGTTTTTCTTACCCAATAACCCATTGGTTCGATCCACAGATCCGGTTCTTAGTTTGGGCTTAGGTTTTAATAACTTTGACCTTAACATTTTGGCTTGCATTATCAATCATTGGGCCTTAACAAGTTTACACTCGGGCTTTCCCAATTCCTACACAAATCCCACAAGTCCATTATAATTGATTTAAAGCTTATAACGTATAGTTCACGTATTCTTCTCATATACTAATTCGTATACTCATTCATCATATACGATATACTATCTTTCATACATACTCATATAATACTTCGTATCATACTTGTATTCATTGCCTCGTATAATACTTGCGTACCATACGATCATACTTTATTCAATGTTCACTTTCCCTAACATTCTCGAACTTTGTACGCAGGTGAAAACCTGTGTTTGTCATACTTGAAATTTTATTACATAATCCAGCCTTCCTTATTATTCTATCATTACGTATTTCCCGGAAGTTCAAAAATAATTCCCGAGCAGATATTGATGAATAGTGTTTTTCGATGAATTTCTTGGAAAGCTTTTATTTTCGTCTTGGAAATTCAAACACTTTAATTCCTTCACGTAGCTAGAATACTATGATATTCTGACATTTTTATGTTATAGAACAACCTTCATCTTATTAACTCATTATAAAATCACATAATATAATTTTATCCATTATTTAATCTAATAAAATTATTTTACAATTAATCCAATTTTCTCGGTCATTACATTCACCCCCCCCTTATAAGGATTATGTCCCCAGAATCTTGCTAACATTAAACACATAACTGAGGGTAATTCTTCCTCATCTTTTCTTCAAGTTCCCACGTTGCTTCTTCGACATCGTGGTTATTTCATACCACCTTTACTAAAGGTATAACTTTATTCCTTAGAATATGCTCTTTTTTATCAATGATTTGAATAGGCATTTCTTCATACGTCAAGTCCTTCTCGATATGAATAGGTTCATACTCTATTATGTGTTTATAATCAGGCTTATAAGGACATAACACAGATACATGAAACACATTGTGTATTCATTCTAAGTCTGGAGGTGATATTTGCATGTTCTCACCGTTTTTGTTGGGGGATGGAGTTGACAATTTTGGCCCTGTTGAACTTCCTTGATGTTTACTCGACCGATAGTTTACAAAGCTCTCATCACCGAAATCTCCTGATGCAATGCTGGGGTTGGTGCTACAGGCTTAAAATATCCATCAGTGCTATCTAAGCCTAATTTATGGACAAGTTACAGAGATGTCTTCAAGATCTCTACAGTGGAGGTTTCATAATGATTGAGACCACTGGATGTTGACATTGGGCTATCACCAAGGTCCTTAATCTTTGGGAATTGCTTTCCACCGAAGACGTTCTTCCCTTATGTGAGAGACTCTTGGGGATTACATATTAATTGTTGGGGATCTGTATAATAGATTCCATCATCTGTTACTTGAGCCAACGTTTGCATCATCAGGTTTCTCTGTGGTTTGCATCCAAGTTTATGGATCCGATGAGGATGGTATTCTATGGTTTGCATCATCAAGTTTTTCTGGCGCTTCGCTGGAGTTATCGCCAACGGTTTACAATGTTAGGGATGTCTGACCCTCATTGAAGAAGCTTTCAACGACATGCATCATCAAACCTTTTCTGATGATTCACTTGAGTTATCTCCAATGACTTATAATGTTAAGGCTGCCTAACCCTCGGTTAACGAGCTTTAAATGGCTTAGGATGTCCGAAATATCCACTGGGGATGTATTTCTGACAAGAAATTCTCTTGATGAGTTTGTATGCTTTTGATCGCAATCACAACCCCAGGTTTGATGGCATCGAACCTCGCGATGCATTGACAAGGGCCACTTTCAATAGCTTTTATCACCGACTTTCTAAACTCTATATCTGGGAGAATACAAATAATTGATATGAAGACCCGCAGTTTGGTATCTGAAACCAGGATTTCAGGCTTTTTCGCTTAATCGCGTAACATCTTTTTTCCTGATTTGACTTTTTAGCTTCCAAGACCTCCTTTTCAACTCAAATTTGATCAAGCCCGAGGGGGTGGGGACAACCCTAGGTAGCCGCAGGTAGACCCGCGGCCACCCGTGGGTTATATCTCACGTCCCATCCCTTTCATAAGTCATTTTCAAGTTGAAACCACACATAAAATCTGAGATTTCTTCTGCAGATCTACTAAGTTCAGGCTACTTTATGCAATATCCATCACCGTACAATCGTTATGCACTATCCTGGTAACGTTTACATGCTTTCTTTTCCAGTTTTGATCGTTAGAAAGTGAAATATCAAACATAATGCTTTAAAACACATAGTAGTGAATATGTATGCTCATATGACTTGATAAAAATTATTCAATGCAATAAATATTAGTATTTTTCCATGTTGAACGTATTGATGTGAAAAAATTAACTTTTAAAATAGTCATTTGGCACCCTTTTCTGCTATTTTTTTCATCCTATTTGAGGACAAATGAGCAAAGGTTTTGAAGCAAAGCAATCTTGGTAATTAGGCTACCCTGATGGATATTACTGTGATGTTTTTTATGCATATAAGATGTTTATGACTTTGAGTTGGTGTGCTACTGAATGGCCACCTAGTCATGCCTACGTGCATGTGGATAGTCCTTTTTACAAAGGAGACTCTGGCCAAAAAAAATCACGAGTCTAGGCATTGAATGAACATGTATTTTTAAATCTACTGCAGATTTATGTTAAAGTAATGCATACATGCATATAGCTATGAACTGAATTTAATGAGCACCATATTAGAATTTACCTCACCATTTCTGAGGTAATTTGGAGACTTTTATCTAGATATATGGATCCAGACCAGCCGAGTAACTCCTGTAAGACCTCTTCAAGTGTGAGGAGGAGAGCTTTAGATGTTCCTTGGCCTCGCCCAGCCCGATAGCCTTGTCGGTT
Organism: Panax ginseng; assembly: GCA_020205605.1. Lineage (NCBI taxonomy): Eukaryota > Viridiplantae > Streptophyta > Magnoliopsida > Apiales > Araliaceae > Panax > Panax ginseng. The sequence continues at coordinate 82,049,887 of CM035132.1, forward strand.
GACTGAGTAAGTGATTTATCTTATATGGGTTGAGAGATCAGATGTTCAGGATGTGGAGGAGGACGTACCCATTGTAGATCCTGCTCCTTCTTCTTCCATTCCCCACAGAGAGCTTCCAACTGTAAATGTGACAATTCTAGAGCTTCTGGATAATTTGAGTCGTCACCCCTCGATATATCTTCATGCGAACGAGGTAATAACCATGTTTGACCTTCCTTTTCCCATTTGTGGGGAAAGGGTTATTATTTTGATTTGCACTTTGATGCAGATTCCCAACTTTACGCAGCCCAAAGGGAACTGGTTTAACATACATTCTCTGTACCAAACTCTTCATCTAGAGTACCGAGAGATTATTCATTCCTGGGGCTTCAAGGCTTTCTTTTCCATCCTCTCCCATGATTATCCTTGGGGTTATCTTAGGGATTTATCTGAGTGTTGGTTTCACCAGACCTAGGCTCTCTATTTTTTGGATTGTGAGGTGATGATGACACCGATGGATTAGCGATTCATCACTGGGATGGAGTTTTCCAGGGCGCCAGTGCCTTTGGTGGCTGACATTTTCCCGACTGTCATTAGATCCTTGTTGGGACTCCTGGCTGTAGCGCTCAAGGGTCGGACAGTCCGTTCTGGTCCCGTGAGTATAGATGCCGTGAGTGGGGCTCAGACTGAGCCATTTCCCAATGATCGAAGGGTTAGAGATTGCATCTGGCGACGATTATTTTTTATCATCCTCAGGGGTTTTTTCCTGGCTGATAACTCTTCGACGATGTCATTCTCTTTAGTCAATGCCACTTGGGAGGTGGATCGTATCAGAGAGTTTGATTGGGCCTCCTACACCTTTGCCTACTTCCTCAAGGGGATGCGCCTACGCTTAGAGGGCGTGATGGAGGCTTGGTTAGGGTTTTACTCATCCCTACTGGTGAGCATTTTCTCTTTTGATTTACCTTTATTTGGGTTGCCAGTTTGACTAATAGCAGATATTTGACCTTTGTATTCGCAGTTTTGGGCCTACGAGAGGCTCCCATATCTTCGTCCCATTAGCACGCTAGGTTTGGGCACCTATCCATGGGGACGACGATGGCATTTCTCCACTTTGGCAGAGGTTTCTTTAGCTAAGGGTTTCACCCATTCTCGCCTATAGTTGGAGTTGTTAACCGTAGAAGTTATTACATGGGTTCCTTTACTCTGAGTACTACTTGATAGTTGGCTTCGAGGGTGGTTTCCCGACTGGTATCGAGTATGTATTGTCCACCCGTCAAATTCCTCTCCTTACTCACAGAGGTTGGGAGCTCTATTTGGGAGAGCATGCTATTAGGAGCACTACATGAGAGATACATATTCAGCACTTTCCTCCTACCAGCTGACATTGGCCTTTGTCGTAGCCTATCACTAACATCCCATTGATGGGCGTGATGGCTTTACTCTGTCAAAAGGATCTTTTAGTCAGAGGCTTTTTACCGCTGGTGGTTCCTTCGCACCATTGGAGCTCAGACCCGCGCCACACAATTTATGGGGGATATGGTTCCTGGATCTATCATGATGATAGATTGGATTGCCTATGTCTGAGAGCCTACTCATCTGATGAAGATTGAGAGTTTGACCCAGCAGTTGGACCGGGCACATTTCTCTATACGGTATTTGGACAAAGATCCATCAGAGGCGGATACTTTTGATCCTTCCAGCTCTAGGGCTAGCCCTTCAGGTGGCACCTATTCAGATGGTTTTTTCGGTGCAGATCCTCCGTTGTATCGGCCTAATATCCCTTTTGGAAAAGATTTAGTGACTCAGGAGGAGTTACATCAGATGGATAGCTTGGATGATGTGGACATCAACACCATTGACTTCTTCTGATGCATTTCTTGCTATTTCTTTTGATATGCCTATGTTAGACATTGGGTAGTTGTGCCCCAGTTCTCGTTATATATTTTGAGAGGCCTCTATTAGATGTTAGGCGGTTGTGGCCCATTTTCCTGTATTTTTCAGTTGTATACAGAGATGATGTATGTAGATCATGACGTACTTAAGAATTTATGTATAATGCTTTCTATTCCCTACATCATATTGTCATTTATCATTTATTATGTATGCATTATGTCATGGATATGCATTTCCATAGATGAGTTTAGTATTGACCCCTAGATGGTCTTATGATACGGCTCTATGGATGTCTTCATCCACTGTTAGCCGGATTGAGCATACCCCACCTATGTTGGTGGCCTCTTCCTTGAGATCGTGGTATGGCAGTTTGTCTTCCCTAGATTGGGTGATAGTTGATCAGTTGTTGAGGGACTCCATGACCCTCCAGACATTTCAGGTTTCGTTGGGCTTTATAGAGGGTATGCTTGAGCATTGAGTACCATATAGATAGGTGTTTAGATTTGATGCCCATGAGTTAACTCCTACATTGGAGGAGTATGAGCTTCTTACAAACTTACCATTAGATAGGCCTTCCACTCGGATGGCTGTTGATGACATGAGTCGGCAGTTTATGACCTTGACAGGCTTGAGGTGCAGAGTTTCCCTAAACGAGATTACCTCGAGGCATGTGGTGTCCATTGACTTTTTGATTGGCATATTTGGGTTGTTAGACAGCTATCTGTGATATTCCAGGGACTTCACCATTTCTTAGGGTGATTGTCATGTCGTCCACGTAGATATATTCTTGATGTGCACAGTGGCCTATCTGTACATGTCGTTGTACATGGACCATGTGGATATCGGCGTGATTATGGTAGTCTGTGCTCTCAGGGAGGGTCATACCATCTTACCAATGATTTTGGCAGAGACCTTGAGGTCGACCACGTATTGCTATACTCATTCTATGGGGATATTTAGAGGAAGTGCGGTCTTGTTGTACGTGTGGTTTATGACACACCTGAGACTTATTGGCATCTTCAGACGTCATGTGTATTATTTTTCCCACAAGATAGCCATATCATATTCCTTTCAGCCAGTTGAGTGTACATACGCTACATCTTGGTTGATTTTCTTGTCATGCATCGAGGACCCGTTTGATATTTTTCCATGTTCAGGGCTAAGCTCTCCCTATAGCTTTATCACTCATGTAGTTGGCATAGACTATCTTCTCCTAGCCGGTTTGAGGGGGGTGACCACATATCATCCACTGGCTGTTATGGCACAGTTTGACCAATTTCAGGATATTAATCCCTTTGACTGGGCAGTGGGTCAGCGATTGTCATCTCAGCTTCTGTCAATAGAGGATTTGTTTAGGATTTATGACTATTGGACTCGTCGAGAGTGGACTAACTTTTCGACTAGCCATCCAGGTCGCTCTCTAGAGTTTTCTGCATGGTTAGAGGCAAAGATAGGATCGGCTAGGGTTGTATCCTCAGAGCCGGGTATTGATTTTGATGATGGGGAGCCTATGGATTACCTTGATTCTCCCATCGAGGATGAGTTATTTACTAGTTCGTTAGTAGCTCTGGTTAATTCTTCCAGTATTCCAACTGTTGTGGTTCCATATTCTGTAGAATATTTAGAACAGAAGTTACATCTGATGATGTTTTAGAGGGATCAGGCTAGGGCCTTGATGTTGGTAGCTCTTTCTGATAGAGAGGCCACTCTTGTTGAGAGAGATGATGCTCTAGCTCGCATGGATACCGCTGTTATTGAGTAGGATGAGGCTCAATCATTTAGGGATGCAGCTGTTGTTGAGCGGGATGAGGCTCTAGCTACCTGAGATGGTGCCACTAAAGATAGTACTACACATAGATCTCATACTGCTGATATTATTGCAGAGATGAGTGCATTCATTGATGCGCATGGTAACACTATGAAGATGGCCATAGATCTCGTGGATTACATGGACACCTTGAGGAAAGAGCTCATAGATTCACCTCCATCTACTGAGAGGGATGCCATGTTGGACTTGATGGTTTGCTTATCCATGGATTTGTAGATTAGCTTTGATTTTCTTGCATAGACTAGGTTAGCCATTTTTGTCATGTATAAGACACATTGTATATATCAAACAATATTATATGGCAAGGAAATATGTTTTGATTCACTTCCCTTTTAGATATGCCTTATTACTTGCTTGATAGTTGCCTTTTCTCCAGGACTTGCGATCTTGATGTATTCTGAAATCCTCCTTGGTGGATGGACATTCAGATGTCTTAGGATCTTTCAGAATGGATCGTCAATCTTTATGTTCCCTGGCTCTTTGGTGTCTTGGGACTAGTTTCTGAATGTGGTAGTGGAAAGGATTCTAGCTTTCCTCTCTGAGGTTGACCGTACCACAGATGGTCGTCGGTACTCCCGTGTATGGGGGAGACCAGGTAGTTCAATCTCTTTTGAATTGGTGTTTCTCTTTGAGGATTCAACCGCAGTATAGATGGTCACTGGTTTTTTTCTCCCATTTGTGTGGGGAGACCAGGTAGTTCCATCTCTGTGGTTTAAGCCGATGAGGTATGGTTTGACCACACCACAGATGGTCGCCGATGTATTCCCGTGTATGGGGGAAATTAGGTAATTCCATCTCTTATGGTTTGGTTTGAAATGTTTAAGGATGATTCCAGTACCATTGAAAGGGCTTTGTGTTTTCATAGGGGTGATACTGCACTGTGAATGGATGCCTACGTACTCCCATTTACGAGGGGAGATCAGGTCTGTGTAGTTCTCTTGGGTAAAATCTAATTACGCACAACACGTAAGTATACGTGGTCAACAAGTAATATAATAGTAAGTAGAGTATCGTTCCCACAGAGAAATTTAGTAAGAATTTAACCTCACGATTATCAGTTTCTTATTAATCCTAACTTTATTAAACTATCCAAATTAATGATTAACATTATTAAACTAAATTAATAAATATACTAAGATCACAAAACAATCATAAATATTAAAAACTGAAATTTCAAACAATTATTGGAGAATTAGGCTTACGACTTCACCCTAAGCTTCACTCTGATTTTTACACCTTTATTCTAGTTTAATTCATTATCCCAGTTTATTAATCAAGAACACGAATGTAGCACTAGCCACCTCTCGATGTACTAATACCGTATTAACTCAAATCCATAAATTAGACAGAAACAAGTTAAACACCTTAATTAACTAACTCACTATATCTCTATGCGAATTATAATTAAAAAAAGGTTTAAGCTTAAGCCCTTTATCTGATTACATGCGATGTCAAGCATATCTCTACCCTAACATTCATCAAGATTCTGTTCATTCACATAAATCAAAAACACATGTTATATTAACTAAGTCTAGACTCGTATTTCCTCACTCAAGTCCATACAAGTCCACAAAGAATTGTTGATAAGGCAATTCATAAATTCAAGCTCAAATTAATATAGATAAACTGGATAATAACTTATTAAACTGAAAATCAAAGTTACATAATCATCGTTTCACTTAACGATCCGTCATAAGCCTAAAAAGTAATTAATTCATCATCAATGAAATAGTAACTGAATAAATTAAAGATATCATCCTTTCAATTACAAATATAAAACTACAAGAAGAATAAATCAGAACACCCTTCACTTTAGCCTTAATCTGCAATTAGTATGAATGTTCTTTCAAAATCTTCACTCCAATGCTCGATATGAAAATCTGTCCTTATTCTCTGTTAATTGCCTTGTGTATTTATTTTGATCTTGTCTTTGTGTTAATATACGCTTACACAAGTAATCTGAGTTCAATTATGTGCCATTTAGACTCCCAAAGCCATGCAAGTATTCAAAAGTAGTGTTTGAATCAATAAAGGACATTCAAGTTTTGGGACCCACTTCAAATGTAGTATATATTTGAAAAATGCACTTCCCCGGATCTCAAACTCTTACCGCAAAACAGATTTGAAGACCCCCTTGCGTGCCGGGTGTAAAGCTTAAATGAACTTCACCGTGGGTAGCCTTCTGATTTCTGACTTTGGTAAAACTCCATACTTGCTCCAAAGCCTCCCTTTTTCAACCACTTGCCACACCAACCAACGTACACATAGAACAACAATAAACAAGTAAAAATGAACATAAAAGTAAGGAATTAACAATGAATAAGCTTGAATTAGAAACCGAATCGTGGATATAAAATCCACTTATCAAAATTCCCCAAACTTAAACTGTGGTAGTCCTCGAGCACAAAACAAAATACTATGCTATACAATGTAATGCAATGACATGTAATGCATCTAAACTATATGTCTTTGAATCCAACAGTGTCATAGAATCAAAATTATTTCACCGGCCTCAGAGAAATCAAGCAAACAATACAACTCTTAATCACCAAAACCAATCGATAATTCCTAATTAGTCCTCGAATCTTAAACCATTATCACTGGTATAGTGTGTGTGTGTCCAACATCCATGATAACTGATACAGATTCAAATTTAACACATAACCAATGTCTTATAAGGAATCCTACAGACTAAACTCCAGAATTTTAAAGACAGACAAGATCCAACTAAAATTAAACAATCACCCATATTACAGGTCCAAATAAGGTACTTATGCTTCCTTCTCTTTTTTTTTCAATCACGGGGGCTTTTTGCTCTTGTTTCCCATTTTATTCTATTTGTTTATATATAGTGAGTGCGTCTTACGCTCCATCTGACACTTGTGTTTATGGGGAGTGCTTTGCATGATTCTTCTCGACCCACCACAAGACTAAATTATTAATCATATTTTCTTTTGTTTTTTCTTATTTTTTTTAGAAGCTTATATACCCCACTTTATCCCCCAAACTTAGGTTCTTGCCTAATTCTTCGTCTTCCCTGCCTATCCTTGCCATTTTCTCATTTACACTAGCATTATCCTTTAGAAACTCTTTATGTATCAATTTAAACTAATCAGTCGACACAGATGTTATTAACATGATACCCTTTGTATATCAGTTTCAAACAAGAATAAGATCCAATTCATAACAGAAACTACATCATGGTTCTAATAATCAGTACTGTAATTGTCGACTTAATCTCAATCTCATCATCGGCCAAAATAAAATGAACTTACAACAACTGCTGGACATATGCAAAATTAACACATTATTTAACTATTTTTTTTATATATGTCAAACATAACATAACACAATGCAGAAATAACAAAAATAATTAAACTATTTATGCACCTAAGCTACTATGCAACTATATGATTACATGAATGCAACATCACAAATCCTAAAATAACATTCAAAACTAAAGTGCAATAACAAATGCAAACCTAACTAATGACATTATGCATGCAAACATGAAATGAAAAATAAAAACTAACTCCCCCAAACTTGATAACAACAATGTCCTCGTTGTATGGAAAACTCAATAAAAATTATGAGGACTTCCCTGTAATCGCCTAAGTCTGGGGTGGTAGTGGTTGATCTTCTTCCTCAGAGTCACTCGGTGGAAACCTTGGCATTGGCATGGGCTGCTGGTTTGGGAATTGGGAAGTTGGATTGAAGCTCTAGAGCGTCGCATTCAATGAAGCGAAAGAAGTATTCATAGCTTCAAACATGTGGTCTTCCCTCGCTGCGAGTCGCTGCATCTCTCGTCGTGCTTCCTTGTTGTGCTCATCCATTTGGCGTTGAAATGCAAGAAACTAAGGGCTAGATATGGCATCAGATGGTGGTTCCACCTCTGCTCCTTGCTCTCCCATAGTCACATCCTCATCCTCTGAGGTGTCTGCAGCGTCAACTTCATACTCCGAAGTTGATTAAAAAATAAAGCCTAGACCTCTAAGATGGGAATCACCCCCGGCCCACACCAAATAACGCGCGATCATTCTGGAATCTAGTAGCTGAAGCGGCATCTGAGTGGGTTCATCATCGGACCATCTAACACCCGCTTAGCGACACAACCCACAAATGAGTGATGGGTGTGGCAAGCCGCCCAAAAAATTTCATCTTAAGCATCGGCGAATGGAAAAACTGATTATGGCCCCAACGTCGATGATGAAATCTTTCACAATTGCATATAAAAGTAGTGCCTTTTCTCTGGTCATGTCCGATGTGTGTGTGGACGAAAATAATTTTGCACATAAGAAGGCATACCATATCTTAACATACCGGCTGAGATCCTTGCTATGAAAAATCGTGCCTCATTTCCGACCCTTGATCCATGTTGTTTCCGGCTTAGTCATTTCTTTGAGAATATCCTCAAAGTCAGGATCGAAATCACGTAAGTGAGCATATTGGCACTGTCTAGGCACTCATAACTGATAATAAGTGTTGATGGCATCAGCACTGAACGGGACTAATAGACCCCGCAGAAAAGCATTCAAGGGGGCTTTGTCCTCGGCGTTAGCATAAAACTCTTTGACCACGCTGACAACGGCGGCCTCGGGTTCCTCAGTGAACTTGTTCCACCCTCTCTGATAAATCTGTTGCATAATTTTACTGTCGACATGATTTGATGCCAACCCCCGCTGTGGTGTAAGAGCTTTCGTCACCATGTAGTCGTATCGGTCGGCGGCGGAGGAACTTTTTAATTTGCTGTGGTCGAAGGTTCGTGATGGTGGTGTGGTGCCAGAACTCTCTCCCTGTTGCCTCTTTGAAGTCGGTTTAGAAGCCATTTAATTCAGGAAACCTTCACACAAGTATTTTTCCCCCAACTTCACTCACACAAATTATCGAACACTTGGTGTGCACTCTGTTCTATCCCCCAAACTTGATTATTTTTGCTTCAACTCTGGTGCTAGGAAGGGAGGAAATAAATTATACGGTGCTCACTCTCAATTGTTATAGACTGACCTCAATGAGAACTGTTAGGTAAAATCTAATTACGTACAACACACAAGTATACGTGGTCAACAAGTAATAAAGTGAAAAGTTGAGTATCCTTCCCACGGAGAATTATTTAATAAGAATTACCAATTACTAGCCTATGACCAATTTAATTCTATTTAAACAAATGATTTAATAATTTAATTTAAAAAAATTAAATAAACTATTACTAACTATCCCTAGAATGAAACAAGATATTGAAGACTTGAGATTAAAATTTCACTTAAGGTTTCATTTAAATTAACACACTTCCTGTTAAGCCAAATTATTTATACTAGATTGTTAATCAAGAACACGAAAGTAAAATATAGCCATCTCACAATGCACCATACTCATATCAAATCAAATCCATAGATGATAGAATTAATTTGAACACCCTAATTAACTAACCCACTATATCTCTATGTGAATTACAATTAAAAAGGGTTTAAGTTCAAGTTCTTATTAGACCACATATGGCATAAAGGTATACCTCTATCCTAAACACGAATCATGAATTCCATCTATACAGAAATCACAAACACATGCTATCATGATCAGATCTAAATCTATACTTCATCTCTCGAGTTCATATAGATTATCACGGTAAATGTTAGCTAGGCAATCAAGCAGTTAAAAACAAATCATAATAGACAATCCAAATATAGCTAATAAGACTACCAAAGAAGCATATCAAAGTAAACTACACAATCAGATCCATAGTAATCTCAAAATAGAGTTTAATTCACAATTGAACTAGAATCCATCATCCACAATTGATTAAGCATTAACAAGATACAAATAAATAATAAAAGAAATTAGAATTGAGATAAACAAATCTGCATTCTCTTGCTTCCAATTTGGTTCTCCAATGATAATCAATAGCTTCAATCTTTAATTCTAATCTAATCTAGGGTTCCTAATCAAAGAAAGAAAGTAAAGAATAAGTTAATAGAAATCTATCCCAAGAGGGATTTAATGGAGTCTTAGAACTAGCCTCCCAATCCAATTTAAAATCAAGTATTTATAGTTCTGATGGACACCCTATCAAGTTAGGCAACTAAGAATCCTATTATAATTCAAATTGGACATCAAATAACCCAATTTAACTCTTTTCTCTGCTTAAGCGCTACCAAGACCGGTCCCTAAGTCATTTGGTGCGCGCTGCCCATCATCAGAAGTGATATTTACGGTGACTCTAAGGGCGCGGTCCACGCTACTCTGTTTTCTATTGCGACGTCCTTTGGTAAAACAGACATAACCTTTGATTTGCTTGGAGTTACAGGGCCTGTCACCTATCAAATCGAAGATATCGACGATATTTACAACTTTAATTCTTTGAGAATTGACATATTCGGATTAGATCAAGGCAGAAATCGGGCTTGAAGTAGAAGCTATGTAAATGGCAAACATGACAACTCTTAGCTTTGATCTTCGTTGATAAAAAGGCCATAACTCTTGCATCCGAACTCCGATTGGGATGATTCAAGATGTTCCGGAAAGCTAAGAAGTAGATCTACAATAAAATTCAAGTTACAAGCTAAGAACATGCATATAACTTGGTGTTCAAAGTCCTTCAATATTCCCTTCTTGCATTTGCTTGCGTATTTTAGTCCAAAAGATGTCCGAATTGCTTTCCCTTGCTTCTTCATGCCAATGTCATGTCATAGCCTACAAAATAACATAAAATGTATGAAAAGTAACTAAAAAACATGAATATAAGCTACTAATTCAAGTAACAAATACCGGATAAATAGGTATAAAACATACTTATCAAATACCCCAAAACTTAAACCTTTGTTTGTCCTCAAGAAAAAACACAAAACAACAATGCTTATGCAATGCAACTAATCTACATGCCTACAAATCCAGCAGTAATGACAGAAAAAAGTCTATTCAACCGGCCTTAGAGAAATCAAATAAACATGATAATACATCATATCAAAACAAATCATTAACTTCTCAATCAATCATCAAATCTTAAATTGTTATCACTAATATAGTGCGTGTGTGTTCCACAACAATGTTAATTGATATAAAATCAAATTTAACACATAACAAGTCTCTTCGAAGGTATCATACAGTGTAAACTCAAGAAATCCAAAAGCAAGCTAGATCCAACTAAAATTAAACAATTACCAATATCTATGGTCAACATGGGATACTTATGATTCATTTTTCATCTACGGGGGCTTTTTGCTCTTATTTCCCGTTTTATTCATTTTTTTTTCTTTTGGTTTATATACACATAGCTATGCAATGTCTTATTCCCTTAGGCTTTTCAATGCTACCTTAACGAGCTTTCGACCAACGACTCCCAGACCATTAAGACCTTAGGGTGCTAGGTGTAAAGACAATCCCCTCAGGCTTACTTACTCAAGTAACAAAGGCCACAAAACTAGACAAGCATGCCACGGTGTTTATTCATAATTTTGTTTTTTGGTTTCTTCTTTTTTTATTTATTTTTCTTTTTTTATTGCTTATATACCCCAAATATTCCCCCAAACTTAGGTTCTTGTCTAACTTTAGTCATCACTACTTATTCTTGTCATTCTTTCTTTCAAACTAGCATTATCCTTTAGAGTCTCATTATGTATCAATTTAAACTCAATCAATCAACAAGTTATTTTTACTGTGCTATCCTTATTATACCAGTTTCAAACAGAAAAAGACTCAATTCATAACAAAAAATCACATCAAAGCTCTAATAGTTAGTATTATACTTGTCTACCCAATTCCAATCTCATCATTGGCCAAAACAAACAGTAAATATCAAACAGCTGGACTCATGCAAGATGTACTAAATGCTATATAAACATAGTATAATTTTTTTTTTTTCAAGAAACTGAATGCAAAAACTAAATGTAACTATATGAACTACAACGTAAATAACTAACTATATTTAATACGACACTAAAATTCCCCCTAAACATAAAATAGACATTGTCCTCAATGGCTAAGATAAGAAAAATTAAAAGAGAGGACTTCCCTGAAATTACAGCATGTTCCTCCTTGTCTGCTAAGTTTGAAGAATAGGCTAGACACATTGGAATAAATCGGGAACCACACTTGAGTTGGATTTGACTAACATTGCAATTAAACCACTTTTAACTCCTGGGATTTTGTTAGTAGCGGCCCGCTACAAATATATATGCCTAAGATGGCGCGTCCCGCACTATGGGGTCGATGAGGTTCTCGAGTAAGTATACGCCCTCGCTGTGTGTCTATTGTTAGGTGACGCGCACGACGCTTATGGGGCCAGTAGCTTGGTGACTCTCTTTTTCTTGCCTTACCTGCGAGCATACCATTATGGAGTCATTATTCGTTGAAAACTAAATATTTGAGCTAGACTATAAACTAAAATATAATGAATAAATAAGGAAGAAAAGGTTTAGAGCTTGAATTACCTCCCAAGTAGCACTAGTTTTAACATCGTAAGCCCGACTTTGTCTGGTCAGCACTATCCAATTCCTCTTCGATAATTGAGGAACCCTCCATCCATCGAAAACAATGTAACTTTTGGTAGGTTCCCAATTGTGATAACCATTGCATTAAAGTCACCTAGTATGCTTTCTTTAGATAAGATCACATTCAAGTACTTCCTACATCTAGGTGTTTTCTCCATTGTTTCTATGATCACATTGGGGCATTGAAGCTTGTCAAACACAACAATCTCTTCTTCTACCTTCTCCAGCTCATTGCACCATGGCTTTGAAGTTGTACTCACTTTTACGTCACAAGGAGCATTGCCGACGGCATGACTACCTAGCGGGCATGGTTTTGCAAATCTAACCGGATCCTTGATCTTTGGTGGAGAAGGAACTTGGGGCACTAATAACATCGGCTCATTCTCGTTAGTGCTCACAGTTAGTTCTTCACCGACCTTGCTTTTAATATCCCACTTGTCTCCTCTTTTTCAACATCTCGTGGCTCATCCAGTGGTAGATTTGGCTCGGGCACTTCAGCAATCTCGGAATTCTCGTCATAACACCAATTGTTTTGAGGACATTTGTTCAAGGCTTTGAGCATTTGATCCATCTGGTTCTGCAGATTTTGAATTGATATCTCCTGATTCTGAATTAACCGCTTTTGATTAATCCTCCTCTCCTCATTTGATGCTACGAACTTGGACAACAATTCCTCCAACCTTGAATTATCTGTCTCAGTTTTGGAATCCATGTATTGAGGACCATGAGTTGAAGTGGTGATGAGTTGTTCCATCTGGTGCTGAAAATTATGGCTCGATATTTCTTGACTCATCATCCTCTCCTCTTGGTTTTCTATGACCTTTGACAGTAATTCCTCCAACTTTGACTTTTCTTCTTTTAATGGAGGTTGATATGAGAATTCCGACGTGTATGTTGGATTTGGAGTAGAGTATTGGTCTTGATAGTTGTAGCTCCATGAAGAATCCGGGTGATACCCCCAAACTTGATGATAATTATCATATGCATACTGGTTGAGGTAATTACCCCCATACTAGACTGGCCCAAGATCGATTGTGCATTGATTACTCGGGTGATTGCTAGCAAAATAATTACAAGTAACTGCTATCCTTTGATTACGTTGGGCTGCAACAACGTCCAACCTCCTCGAAAGTGTCTCAAGTTGTGCTGATAATGCAGAAAATACATTGAGTCCATCAATCCTCGCTCCCCTTGGTTGAGTCATACTCGAATATGGCCTTTGATAATTGAATCCAGTCATGGTACCTGAAACGAGAGAAAAATAAGAAGACAATAAAATAAAATAAAAATAAAGAAAGAAAAAAATGTTTAAATTAAGACTAATTTGATTGAAGCTAATATTGGCAAGAATATATTAAACTAATTCCCCGGCAACGGCGCCAAAAACTTGTTGGGTAAAATCTAATTATGCACAACACGCAAGTATACGTGGTCAACAAGTAATAAAGTGATAAGTTGAGTATCGTTCCCACAGAGAATTATTTAATAAGAATTACCAATTACTAGCCTATGACCAATTTAATCTTATTTAAACAAATGATTTAATAATTTAATTTAAAATAATTAAATAAACTATTACTAATTATCCCTAGAATGAAACAAGATATTGAAGACTTGAGATTACAATTTCACTTAATGTTTCATTTAAATCAACACACTTCCTGTTAAGCCAAATTATTTATACCGAATTGTTAATCAAGATCACGAAAGTAAAATATGGCCATCTCTCAAAGCACCATACTCATATCAAATCAAATCCACAATGATAGAATTAATTTGAACACCCTAATTAACTAACCCATTATATCTCTATATGAATTACAATTAAAAAGGGTTTAAGTTCAAGTTCTTATTAGACTACATATGGCATAAAGGTATACCTCTATTCTAAACACCAATTATGAATTTCATCTATGCAGAAATCACAAACACATGCTATCATGATCAGATCTAAATCTATACTTCATCTCTCGAGTTCATATAGATTATCACGGTAATTGTTAGCTAGGCAATTAAGCAGTTAAAAACAAATCATAATAGACAATCCAAATATAGCTAATAAGACTACCAAAGAAGCATATCAAAGTAAACTACACAATAAGATTCATAGTAATCTCAAAATAGAGTTTAATTTATATTTGAACTAGAATCCATCATCCACAATTGATTAAGCATTAACAAGATACAAATAAATAAGAAAAGAAATTAGAATTGAGATAAACAAATCTGCATTCTCTTGCTTCCAATTTGATTCTCCAATGATAATTAATAGCCTCAATCTTTAATTCTAATCTAATCTAGGGTTCCTAATCAAAGAAAGAAAGTAAAGAATAAGTTAATAGAAATCTATCCCAAGAGGGATTCAATGGAGTCTTAGAACTAGCCTGCCAATCCAATTTAAAATCAAGTATTTATAATTCTAATGGACACCCTAGCAAGTTAGGCAACTAAGAATCCTATTCTAGCTCAAATTAGACATCAAATAACCCAATTTAACTCTTTTCCCGTCACCTAGCGCACCCTGTGCTATCCCTAAGTCATTTCGAACGCGCCCCGCGCTACTGTAGCAGTGTTTCTGGTGACCTAGCGCGCCCCTAGCGCAATCCGCGCTACTCTATTTTCTGCTGCGACGTCCTTTGGTAAAATAGACATAACTTTTGATTCGCTTGGAGTTACATGGCCTGCCACCTATCAAATCAAAGATATCGACGAGATCTACAACTTTATTCATTGAAAATTGATAGATTCGGATTAGATCAAGGCGGAAATCGGGCTTGAAGTAGATGTTATGTAAATGGCAAACATGACAACTCTTAGCTTTGATCTTCGTTGATAAAAAGGCCATAACTCTCACATCCGAACTCCGATTGGGATGATTCAAGATGTTCCGGAAAGCTAAGACATAGATCTACAATAAAATCCAAGTTACAAGATAAGAACATGCATCCAACTTGGTGTTAAAAGTCCTTCAATATTCCCTTCTTGCATTTGCTTCCGTATTTTAGTCCAAAAGATGTCTGAATTGCTTTCCCTTGCTTCTTCATGCCAATGTCATGTCATAGCCTACAAAATAACATAAAATTTATGAAAAGTAACTAAAAAAATATGAATATAAGCAACTAATTCAAGTAACAGATACCGGATAAGTAGGTATAAAACCTACTTATCAAGAACCCTAATTCGTATCTTTCTGAGTTTAAATTGAATGTATGTGATGAACTTGGGTTGTGAGGGTGAGAATTTATAGAGATGGTAGGAGTGGGCAAGGTTGTGGTGTGAAGTAATGGGTTAGTGGGTAATGTAATGTAGTAGGGTGATGGAGTTACAGTTGCCAAAATCGTGGGTAGAGAGTGGGTGTAATGGATGGGAGTTGTGATTGATGAAGAAAAAGTAGGAGTGGGCACAACATGTAACTGCCAAAAATAGTTCGTTTGAATTCTAGGACCCGCGCCCCGACGGTGGGTAACAAGCCTACAAGGCCCGCCTCGACGGGCATGCTTCCTATACGTTAAACTTGGAGACCCCTGCCCCGGCGGGGGGTATAATGCTTTAGGGGCCCGCCCCGGCGGGGGTAAGTTCTATTAACTGGACTTGTTCTCTTTTTTTTCTTCCTTGCTACTCCAATCCTTATGCATGTTAGGTTCCTGCACAACCATGAAACATAAATATGAGTAGATTTTGAGCAATCTCAGGCATGGTAACGCAATTATCTAAAGATGACTTATACTTTTAACTACTAATAATTGAATTGACATGAATTGATTCAAAACTAACTAACATTCTAAACTACTATCTAACTAGTATGGCTAAAATATGAAAAATTAAAAAATGATTGGGTTGCCTCCCAATTAGCGCTTGATTTTAAGTCGTTCAGCCTGACTACTTCCTGTTTATGGTGCGTCAGATAATGTGATTGCGATGACATTCGTGTTGGATTCGCCACCCCAATAATGCTTCAACCGTTGACCTTGAAAGTCTCCAATAGGTTTCTAATGTAGAGTTCAACGGCGCCATGCGAGAAAACTCTTTTGATGGTGAATGGACCTGACCACCACCTTGAGTTTAGATTGCCTGGGAACAACCTCAACCTTGAGTTGAACAACATGACTAATTGCCCTGGCTCATACATTCTGTGTATGATTTTCTGGTCGTGCCATTTCTTGACCTTTTCTTTGTATAATTTTGAGTTCTCGTATGTTTGAAGTCAGAATTCATCGAGCTCGTTTAACTGAAGTAGTCCAGTAAGCTTCTGATAGCCCAGTAAGCTTTGTGTTGTAACTCCATAGGCAGGTGGCATGATTTACCATAGACTAATTAATATGGTGACATACCAATTGGTGTTTTGTACGCAGTTCGGTAGGCCCATAATGCATCGTCCAACCTGAGAGACCAGTCCTTTCTATTCGAGTTCACCACCTTTTCCAAGATTCTTTTCACCTCCCTGTTTGAAACTTTAGCTTGCCCACTTGTTTGGGGATGATAAGCCGTCTCCACCTTATGGTTGACCCCATACTTCGCCAAGAGAGCTGTAAATGATATGTTGTAGAAGTGACTACCTTCATCACTTATAATAGTTCTTGGCGTGCCAAATCTCGTAAAAATATTCTTTTGCAAGAATTTGAGGACCACTTTGGAATTGTTAGTTGGGAGTGTTGCGGCTTCAACCCATTTTGAGACATAGTCAACTAAAAGCAATATATACTAATTACCGAATGATGATGGAAATGGCCCCATAAAATTAATGCCCCAAACATCAAAATTTTCAACTTCCAAAATTGTTTGTAGTGGCATCTCATTCCTTTTCGATATGTTGTCAACCCTTTTGACATCTATCACAACTTTTAACAAACTGGTGGGCGTCCTTGAAAAATGTAGGCCAATAAAACCCGGCTAGAAGCACTTTTTCCGCTGTTCGCTCACTACCATAATGTCCCCCGTACGCAGACGAATGACACTCATGCAATATACTATTCACTTCGCTGTAGGACACAGACCTTCTAATCATCTTGTCGGTGCACTTTTTGAATAGGTATGGCTCATCCCACATGTACCACTTGACGTCATGTAGGAATTTCTTCTTCTGCTGACGATTAAGATCAGGGGGAAGGATGTTGCTCACTAGATAGTTGGCGAAGTCCGCATACCATGGGAATTTCTCCATGACTCCAAACAGTTGCTCATCCAGAAATGATTCATTAATTAAACACATGTCCTCTATAAAGATGCGAAATTTCAAATTGTAATATTAAATATTTATTGAATAATATAAATATTTATTTGAGGTGTTCATTATTGAATAAATATTTTATCGATGTGATGGTTGTTGAATCTAAATTTATTAGGGAATTTTCTAAATTAAATTAATATATAATTTAGAGAATTGTAATATTGCATGAAGTGTTATATTATTAATTAATAATTTAAAATGGTATATTAAATTATTAAATAAAGTTATAATAAAAATTATAATTTTGTGATATTTGCTAAAATGGTATATATAATTGAAATATGGTATGTGATTAATTTAATGGGTTAATGTTGGATATGGAAATCCAAATAAATAATATGTGATTATAAATTATAAACTAAAGTGTTTATTAAAATAAATTAAAAAGTATTTAATTTTGTTTTTTGCCAAACAAGGCTTAATATATTAATTCTTTAAAAATTAAAGGGTTTTACCAAACAAAGCCTTATGGCTTTTGAATTTCTAATTTTTGAATTTAAATAAAATAAATAATATAAATAAAATAATGAATATAATATATTTATAATATATACGTTAGTTTTGTAACTAATATTATAATAAGTACGTGTTATTATGTTTATCAGTTTTTAGTATTATCACACATACTAGTTGGTCAGTTGGATATTGGCTAAGTCTGAGTTCAGAGAGAATTGAGAGAGAGTTGAGAGGAAACCTGAGGATTTCATAGTGATTGTCAGTGGTGATAGCAAGGATTTCAAGCAAATTAAAGGTATTTTACATAACCTTAGTATTGTGTGTGTGTGTGTGTATCTATATATATATATATATATATGTGTGTGTGTGTGTGTGTGTGTGTGTGTGTGTGTGCGTGTATCACGTCATAAACCTTCTAAGTCTGTGAATTCAATTTACGGAATTGTTGATATGTATAACTGTTAATTGTGATTATACATGTTGGTGATGCTAGAGTTTATGTTTAAACAAGAGATTTCATGCTAATTTTTGTTAACGGTAGAAAATTTTGATAGTATATATATTTTCTATGTGGCTTATGTAAGTACCAATTTTGATGGTCAATTCATATGTTAAACTGTAAATTGAGTCTTGTATATGTTAGTTTATTAAGAAACGAGCATAATGTAGTTTGAATGGAGTGATTTGGCCAAGTATTGAATTCACAGTGATGATTTTTGGGATGAATATAAAAAATTGAGTTTTATATGAAAAATATGGAATTTGAGAAATTAACCTAGCTTAAGTTGTTGTTAAATTGTTCTATATTGATATATGTGTGAGGAAACATTTTGTGATAGTTCTATACCATTGGTACGTGTTATTATCACTGTTTGGTGGGTGAAATTCGTGTTAGTTGGCTTAAGAAAAGTGTCGTAGCTTTGTTCTCGCAAAAGCGAAATGTAAGAAGTAGTCTTGCAAGATCTTGTCTCTTAGCGCAAGATGCTTTGAACCAAGATAAAATCTGGCTTAAAGACTAAAGTACCCTATCATGATAAAGTGAAGTCTGCTAATTAAGCAAACTTTGGGCGTTCAATTTAACTTAGCTTAATGTCAGGTTAATGTGAGAACCATGTAACAACAAGGTTAAACAGAGTCATGTTATGTGGATTATGAATTTAAAGTTGTAAAAGTGAGTAGTAAGTTACGAACGCATTATGTGATAACTTAGTAGTTTATACAATGAATGTTAGATAAGTTTTGTGATGTTAACACTTGGGAATTCTGAAATATATATGGTAGCATAAGACTGGTGCTAAAATGACAAGTTTAGCTAGTAATACGTTTTATATTGAAAAGTGAATAATAGTATGTCTAATAGATGTTGTGGTTTTAATACTGTGTATAGGTGAACGTGAGTTGTAATATTATTACTTACGCTCGAGGCAAGTTTTCTAACTCTACACTTTCGTTGAGCTAGTGCTATTATTACATTGGGTAACTTTATTCTTTTAATTGAGCAAGTTTCTAAACTTCTCTTTTTACATTTAGCAAGTTTCTTACTTTAAACTTTCATTAAGCGAACTTTTGTATTCCTAGTCATTATTTGAGCAAACTAGCTATGACTTAAACTTTATTCGAACAAGTTTTGAATTCCAATATTGATTGATGCTTTCGAAGTTGTTTATTGTGTGACAACCCGGAAAATCAGATTGTCCAGAATTTAAGTTTAAAGAATTAGTTATTAATAAAATAAATTTTTATTAATAATATTATGTGCTATGTGTTTATTAATCGTTTTAAAACCTTGGATGATTATAAGTCGGGAGGATTCTGGCTACGAGCTAGATTGAACGAGTAAGAATTTTCAAGATGAAAATGAAAATTTTCCGGGAACAAAAATATTTCTGGAGAAAAAGACGAAATAGACACTATTCACCCGACGAAACCTAAGGGTTAGGGTTTGAATAACCTAAGTCATTCCGAGAGTTCGGTATGTCGAAATAACATTCTGTCGAAAGATTTGACGATAATATATCATGAAAAGTTAATTAAGCTGATAAAAGTTTTTCTCGAAAAACTTGCAGAAATCAAACGAAATAAAAACGACGAAAAGTACTGTTATGTACTTTTCACTCATTTAGCTACGTTAGGGGAAAACGTGAAGGAAAACGCTTGACACCAAAAAGTATTTTTTAGTTTTTCGGAAATCAGAAGAATGCATAAAAGTTAATCAGTAAAGGAACGATGAAATATCCAAAAATATTTGGATTCCGAGAATCGTAGTTTTTAAAACTGTCGGACGAAACCCGAAAGACGAAAGCACGAAGCTTCCAAGGGAAGCTACGTAAGGAGGTGGGGCGGCCACTTGGCCACCAAGTAAGGGTGGTGGCCAAGTAAACTTGGTGGCTAAGAATAGGAATAATAAAGTGGTTAAGGGGGGCAAAATGACCAAATTACCCCTAGTCTCGGTTTTCTATATAAACAAGCCTTAAGCTCATTTGTTTGGTTTGAAATTTCAACCAACACTTGAGAGATAGAGAGAGAGAGTTTGGATGGGAGAAGAAGAGGAAGAGGAATGAGGAAAAGCTAGCTCGAATGCACGCTTTGTCCGACGGAAGGAGATTAAAGAAGAACGGTAATCCGAACCCTAGTTTCTTCTAATTTTCTTTAAGTTTAATATGTTCAAAAACATAACTTAATGAAGATAAGAAGTAGATGAAGTTAAGAATGAATTCATATGGTTGAAATCATGAGAAAACGAAGAAATAAGAAATTAGAAATTTAGTTTATAAATTTCTTAAGGAAGTGTAAGATTCGTAAGGATTTTGAGCGATCCGAATGAATCTTATGAATGAGTAGGTCAAATAAGTAAGGAATGATGTTCTATAACATCATATTCTAAGAAAAAGTAAAATTGTAATCAAAATATCGATTAAAAATGAAGAACGAACGAAGAACGCAAAGAACACGCGAAAAACGCGTAGAACGTTGTTTACAGACAAATTTAAAACCATCGTAGGATAATTGTTGTTGATGGACAAATTTAAAACCATCGCGTATAAGTTAGTTGCTTATTGCTTGGTTAGGAACATTAGAAATGTTCATGAAGAACGGAATAAAATTGAGCAATAACGAAGTTATGGCAAAATTTTCGTAAAAGACGAATGAGAATTAGAATTTTAGTAAATGAACCTGAGCATGTAGGGTTTCATAAGAATGTAAGAGAACGTATAAAATGTGAGTCGTGGACTTAAGAACGAACGAATTCCGAATTCAGATGACCGAATTACTGACAAACGAACGAAGAACGTTAATAACGTAAAACAAACGAAGAGCGAAGATTAAGCCAATTGAATAACATGTTAAAGGATTTAGAACAAAGTTCTGTCCGAGGGTAATCGAATTACGTAAGATAAGGAATAAAATGGCTTTGGAATAACCTCGTTCCGAGTTATAACAAATAAGATATGAGATTTCGAAGTCAGCATCTCAAGCTTGTAAAAGACTTAGAAAATTTTTCTAGGTTTCATGCTTGGCGCCGCAGCGTGAGTCGTGCCTTGGGGGCCAGTGTCGTAGCGCGAGCTCAGGCCATTAGCTACTTCTAAATGGCACCGCAGTGTGAAGGAAAGGGAAGGGCACGACGTCGCAATGCTGGTGCAAGACAGTGCCTAGAAATGAGATTTTTACTGCTCAATTACTGGGGGATGTGCAAGAAAGAAATATGAACATATATTTCAACTAATGTAACACTTAATTAAGTTTATTAAACCTTTGATGAAGGTTGAACGAAAAGATTAAACGAGATTAAAAGATAAAGAATGTGAACGTAGGTTACGAAACCAATATTCGAGGACCGTAGTTGCGATAAACGAACGTGAGGGATTGTTATAATGCTGATTCCCTAGACGTTGATTGACGAGCGTAATGTATAATAATTCGATGTTATGAAATGGTAATGAGAGATGAATGTAAAGCGTTCAGACGCTATGAATACAAAGTTGTTGCAATGAACGATCGGTCTTAGCATACAGCGAATCATATGGCTTTGACATTAAGAACGAATATTGAACATGTAGTTCAGGTGACGAGTAATGATTGAAAGAAATTTAAAACCTTAAGTAAAGGTTGAATGTGAGATTAAAGGATGAACAACGTAAATGTTGAATACGTAAACGATCCTCGTGAATCGTATTCACGTCGGGCGAATGTTCTAAGTATACATTGGTTGTATGACTTAGACATTGATGAAGGTAGTAAGTAAGATATGAATTATCAAGAAAGTCATAGCGAACGGTAATAAGATTAACGAAAGCTGAATGTGAGTCAGAGGAAAATGTTAGAATGAAATGTAAGCGTTGAACACTTGAACCGACATGAAGGTTAAGTGTACGCGAATATTAAATGGGTAGAACCTACACCCCGTGTATGGTTTGACCGTAAGGTAATGGAGATCAATGATTAAACCTGTGAACGGTAAAGAAGCTGAATTAAAGACAAGTATGTATAACGTAAAAAAAGCTGAGTTAATGTTTATAACTTGGATGACGTTCCGAGTCAAATGGATCGAACGTTGTAAGATAAGAACAAGGTAACTTAAAATGCTTAACGCTATAAATGCGTAGAATGAACATTTAATAATCATTCTGAGTATACAAAAGACTATATGACTTAGACGATGATGAATAAATCCTGAGGTATGACATTTAGTTGCCAGAAAGCCATAAGGAATAAGAAATTGACTTAACGGACATTATAGTTAATAGTTCGGATAAGTTAAGATGAATTTAGGTTGTAGTACAATTGTAACCTTTTATGGTTGACATATGGGAGCTGGGCTAAATAATTCCTTCAGAGAGCGAAGGTATATACAAAACTGGCAACCGATCTAACTCACTATTATGGGCACTGTAGATGAGACGAGAACTTATTTGTTGGTTGTTTGTGGGAAACCACTAAGAGTACCATATTGAATACTACCAGAGAAACGGTGTGTGCTTAGTCCTAGAGAAGTTATAAGAAAAAGATAAGAATGTAAATCATTAAAGATGATGAACGTATTAAGTAAGACATCTCCGTATGTGATGAAGCCATTAACCGGTAAAGGAAGTTGGTCGCGTAAACTTAGTTTATAAGAACATGAACCTTAAGAAGTAAAGTTAAGTAAACCAATGTGTAAGTCAAGTATATGACTATTTGGTACATGTGTTATTTCCTTATGTGCTACATATGAATTGGAATGAAAGCGATTCAACAGTAAACTATAAGTCAGTAGTAATGTATGTGATGAAAGTTTCTAACTTCATTCATATTTTAAATGAATGCTAGTTTCTTAAACTTCTCAGATGTTGAACTTGAGAAGTTCTATCTATGTGCGAATGTGTGATATTTGTACAAGGTGGTAGAACGTATGAGGCCTTGTGCCACAATTTGAACACTTCGGTGTTTTTATGATATGAACTGTTATGTGATTGAACTGTTCAATATGAGCATGTTCTGTTTATACATGAACCGTTATTGTTTATACATAAATAATTAGAGATTTAATAATTTGACATTATTAATAAATGAGAAATTTAATTATGTGACTATGTGAATTAATGAGAAATTATTATATTTTATTTAAAATAAATTAAATAATATATTGGATTTATTTTATAAAGGAGTGTGACATCATTTAAACTATATGATAAAGTTTAATTAAATTAAATGGTTTTGAAACCTATTCTTGCTAGCCAAATGAGGCCTTAAGAGGAGTTGGGGGCAGTTAAACCACGTATGGAGTAATTGACCTCAATTTTGACCATAAAGGCTTAGTTTATTTTGATTTACGTATTCTTCATCAAGCGTTCAATTGAGAGCCAGAGAGATTTCAGAGAGAATTTAGAGGAAAGTGTGGGAGAAACTCTGTGATTGAAGTAGAGAGAAATTGTCGTCCTTGCTCATCTACGCTTTGGGTAATCTCTTCAACCCAATTTATTTACGTCATTTAAAGTTTTCATGAATATGGCTCTTAAATCTTCTGTAAGGTCTCTGTAATTAGAAATTGTAAGGGTTATGTGCATATATGTGTTAAGATGTTGTTTTAATGTGTTTTCCTATGTATTAGATGGTTCCATATCATCAAATTCATAATATTATAACGTATGTTATGGCTTCAAAATTTATAGAGTATGTTATATGGCCATATGGCCCTTATACGTAAAATTAATATGTCAAACATAAATTGTTCTGCAAAATTCACACTAGTATATGATTATGCATGCTAAAACGAAGTAAACAAAACTTGAATAGATGGATTTGGCGTTATAACGAATCTGTGGCGTTGAATTTTATGATTTATGTTCAAAACCTTCAAGAACATCAAGAACAGTAAAATTTATATATTTTAATTCTGTAATTATGTGTTTTAATGTGTTAAAATCACTTTATAAACGTTGGGTAATGATTATGTATGAATTCTAGCACGTGGGTATGTTAAATTGGTGAAATTAATGATCATGTAATGTTTATTTCGCTGAACTCTGTGTTCTTCACGAACTGAGAATCAAAATCTGGAGTTTCGCGCCACGACGCCAACTCCAGAACTGAAGTCCCACGCCTACTTGTTATTGTTATTCAAGTTATGAACCTACATCGGATAAATTCTCATTATTATTGATCAAGTTCAATTTGTTATATCAAAGATCATTAATCTTATCAAAGCATGTTTCTGTTATACAATATTTATTCTATTGTATACTTCTCGAGATTATTATTCAATTTAAATATCAGTTATTTTTGAGACTAGCGGACCCTTATTGATTCGACTAGTCCATAGTTGATGAACGTTCTAAATTCAGAACTCTTGTTGAGCTAATCCAAACCAAACTTCCTTTGGTGCAGACTAGAATGTCAAACTGAGACGAACAACCCTGTATAGGGGATTACTTATGCGTTAGCGTTAAGATATTGTGCACAGTATGGTACTAAGGGCTGATCCCCCTAAGTACGAGAAGAAGAGTCCATAGTTTTATGACTGTTAAAGGTTTCAAGTATAAACACTTGACAACCTAGGACATAGTTCAAGGTCATATGACCCTCAGAAGTTCTTTTGTCTCTTGTTATTCATTCTTGAGTCAAAAGTTGAGTTTCCTATTTTAGAAGTCTTTAATTTATTCGCATGTTATTATTCATTCGTTATATTGTTATACTTATGGGAAATTGTGCTCACTCTTACGTAATAATAACATTGCAGTTAAGAACGAAAGAGCAGACGAGCCTTCCACTAGTAAAGGCAAGGGAAAGATTATCAAGTAATGAAGATTGATTATTTATGTGGTTATGCAATGATATTTAGACTTGATGTTACTTAAGACTTATTATTTGTTTATGATTCCACACAGATATTTAAGGTTAGAGCAACCTGGGATTTTTATTATTATGCAGTTGATGTAACCCCATAAGGGGAGATTTATTTATTATTCTATCTATTTTATGGTTTGCATTTATTTATGGGTAGATAGAAAGATGATATTTGTACAGTGAACACCAAATCCTGTGGAAATGGAAGTACCAGATTTGGGGGTGTCACATTATGTATCCTTGGTGGCGGATAAAAGTCATTTGTATTAGATGTAAAGAATAATGTAATTATCATTATTTGTAATGAAAGAGGTTTTAAGGTTTTAGAACCTGGGATTTGAGGATGTATATTGTTATATTTAGCTATATAATTATGTATGTTTGGAAGGAGATGTGATCGTGACGTACGAAATCCGGATGTGAAAATAGACCAGATTTCGGGGCGTTACATATTGTTAGACAAGTTTCTTTATGGTCATTCGGATATTATGAATGTAGTTTTTCTTGAGTGATAATTTCTAATGTTGAACTATCTTATTTTTATAATGAACAAGCTTTATTTTTAGCTTACTATTACTTAATGTATATTCAATAATTCATAGTCCTAGCTTAATTTTATCGAAGCAAGGTTTATTGTCATTCAATACTTATGCTTTTTAGTTGTTTCTAAGCACGAGTTCAAGATATAGTTAGTTCACTTACACATATTCCTTGTTCAATATTATGTTATTATTGATCAACTATTGTGTTATCAAACACTATTGATTCAACTAGTCCTCTAGTTGATGTTCATTAAACTTCAAATTACCCTTGAAATCTTATCCAAACCAAACTTTCTTTGGTGCGGACTTGTACTCTAAATACTGAGATGAATAACCCAATTATTATTAGGGGATAATTTATGCTTAGCGTTGAAATGTTTGTGCACAATACATTGTACAAAGGGCTGATCCCCCTAAGTACGAGGAATCCTTATAGTCTTATGTCTGTTAAAGTTGGAGTTGAAAGATTACTTGCAACAGTGGACATAGTTCATGGTCTTATGACCCTCAGTTAGATATATTCCATATTTTGGATTCCCATTTTTGATTATCATCGTTAGAGTACTATTCAGTTTGATGAGCCATTTGTTGGCAGTTATTATTATTCTTCTTCTGTTGATTCATTGTTATATCTAGTGAGTAATTGTTTTGCTCACTCTTGTATGTTTACATACTAATTGCAGCTAAAGTTGAGAAGGTAGATGAGCCTTCAACTAGCAAAGGAAAGGGAAAATGTACAAGTGATGCAGACTTGTAATTTTATTTATTGTGATGATCATAGACTTTTAAATAATGACGTGGTGTAATAATTTTATTTCCGCACTTATATGATGTTTAAAGGTTAGATAACCTGGGATGTTTTTGAATTTAATGATGTAACCCTATTTAAAGGGATGATTATGGTTTAAATACTATTTTTTTGGGCAGATAATATGAATGTATGGATAGTGAGCACCAAATCTTGTGGGAATGAAGTACCTAGATTTGGGGGTGTCACATCCTCTTCCTTTTTATCTTGATTTTCCAGCCTCGATAAATGGTCTGCAACTTGATTCTCCATACCCTTTCAATCTTTTATTTCTAAATCAAATTCTTGGAGAAGGAGAATCCATCTGATAAGGCGTGGCTTAGCATTTTTTTCTAGGCTAAGTACCGAATAGCCGTATGATCCATGTAAACTACCACCTTTGTTCCAATCAAATAAGACTGAAATTTATCAAATGCATATACTATTGCAAGTAATTCTTTTTCCGTAGTTGTATAATTCAATTGAGTCTCCGTAAGTGTCTTACTCGCATAGTATATGGCATGAAATACCTTCTCTCGGCGTTGACCCAAAACAGCCCCCACCGCATAGTCGCTCGCATCACACATTAATTCGAAGGGCATATTCCAATCTGGTGCGACGATTATGGGAGCTGAAGTCAATTTCTTCTTCAATAGCTCGAATGCCAAATCACACTCCTCATCAAACTTAAAAATCGAATCCTTCTCTAAAAGACTGCACAAAGGTTTTGCAATTTTAGAGAAGTCTTTTATAAATCGTCTATAAAACCCAGCATGTCCCAAGAAACTTCGAATTCCCTTGACTAAACTTGGTGGGGGATGTGACGCCCCCAAATTTGGACCTCCAGTTGGTTACTCGAATTTGGTTCATCACGTGGTCAAGGTATTCACATAATAACTAAAATCATACATTCACAATGGAAAATCTAATTTAGAATAATATACAATGATTTATTATAATTATTCCCGCAAGTCTCAATGAACTACGATGACTTAATAGATTACATAATAGTATCGAATAAAGACCTATTACATAATCCTACTTAAGTTTAAACATAGTCTGAAAATAGTCTTAGTACAACATATTAATCTTAAACATAAAAGGAACAAGCTAGTCGGTAGCCTTGCCCTTACCCTTGTCTGTTCCAGAAACACCTCCATGTTCCTCCTTAACTGAAAGGTTTTAAATAAGCAAGGATGGGCACAAATTGCCCAGCAAGTAATATACAACAAGGGTAAAGAGTTTCTTAATACGATTTTAAAATATCGAAGTATCATCTCTAAGATAGTTCAGAGTTTCAAAATAATATCATGAATAGTGAATATCAACAATTCATGGCATAAGAACGATAATTCAATATAAATCAACATATATATATGAATTCAACGACTATCAATGTATCCAACTGGATAAACAATTTATCTTGAAAGCAAATAAGATGACAAGTAGAACTTCCACTAGAGTTACCAATATTAAACTGATAACCCAACAGAATCAAGTACTATAGATGATCAGTCTACAATACTTTATGTTATACATAACACCACAATAATATTCATTCATGTGTTGGGGTTTCCAACAACATGCACTCCCCTTACCATAAGGGTTGTTCAACTCAGTTTTCAAGATTTCCGCACCAATCAATTGGTTTGGACAGTTTTATAACATGCATATAGTCTAGCTGAATCAAATGGCATCGTCTCTTTCACAATATTCAAGAACAATACAAAGTTCAATATGAATAATTGTTTTCACAAGAGTTTAAACATACTTGTTCAATAGAATGAATAAATAAAATAACTTGTATTCAAAGAGATAAGGTCTAGATACTCTTACGGTATTCATTAAATAAAGTAATGCAAGAGTTAGAATACTTGCAAAATGTAAAGGATAGTTCAGATAGTTGCCTTAAGCGTAGTTTATCCACGTTAATAAATCAACACTTTCTAATCCTTGTATAGCGTATTATAAGTACAAGATGCTCATTAGCTAACACATTCATTTATCAAGTTTGACATGATTCAAGTATGCACATATGGTACAAAATCAACTTATATGCTTATTATTAACAAAGTATCTAGAAATTTATAAAGTGCAAGGATAAGATCTTTCTACCTATGGACTTTCCTATTACAAGGCAACCACCAATATATCATCTAAGCATCACTTATAGACATGTATCAGTAGGTTTTAAATCTCTTCTAGCAGTATAGACACCATAAAAGCTAACTGCCAAAGATCAGATCTGACCATCTCAGATTCAGATCAAGGCATTTTGCTTGAATCCTCTGCTATGCCAAGACTCATTTCTTTGCCTTGTGGTTTCTGTCCGGCTTGCCCAAAACAATCATACATGATATATTTGTCATGTTAAGGGTCTTTTCATGTTTCTCAAGTCAATCTAGGTTCCCTTTTTATGATATATTTCTAAATTAAACATTTCAACAAGTTAAGGCCATTCAAGGTCATGAAACCACAAATTCTATCATGCTTGCTCTCTAAACACACAAGATAGTTACAAAACTCATATTAGGCATGCTTGTGAGTATTCATAATACATATGTGAAACTAACACCGATTTAGTTGAAAATATGATTCGTTCATGTTTTACTTGAAATATTACACACAAGCATGGTATATATATACGTTTATGCTACATGAGTGAGTCTAAGAGTAACATCAAACATGATCACAATTATCAGATTCTGATCTTCAAGGTATCTTAACAATATTCACATTCAAAGCTTACTAGTAGGTTCAACATGCTCATGTTTCCTTATTAATCACTTAAACACAATATAAAGATTTATTCATGCATTTTTAAGTCATATTAACATGCTTGCAAAGTCAGTATACATATATTACATACATACATGTCAAGTTCATTTTTAAAGTTCTAATTTCATTCCAACTACATACTCTCATTATTCATGAATACTAATCTATTAACACATGCTCACATCAAGTCAATATACTGGTATATGCCCCTTACACATGCTTGTAAGCTAGTACATGTCATAATACTATAACAGATTATAAAACAGAAGCTTTAACTAGGAATGACATAATCAAGATCTACACTGCACCTTAGTGTAAATCCAAAGACACCAATTTGCGTCGTTGCTGGTTAGAGCCAAGAACTGCCAATCGCTTCAAGACAATCTGTTTTAGTCCAAACACAGAATTTACCCACGAAATTGATTCTAAACACTCATGTATTAGTTTAAACATATTTATATGGTCATATAAAAACTATATAACCCCTACCCAACTTTATTAACATCCAATTCCATGAATTCAAGAATTTGAATTTCCATACTTATTAACTCTGTTTAACAGAACTGAAAAATGGCAACAAGGAATAGGAATATACCTCTGAATTGTGAAAGGAACTTGCTCCATTTGAACTCCTAAGCTCTTAGATTACTTGTATGCTTTCAACTCTTACTTGGAATTCACAGATAATTTTTAGCAACAAGAATGAAGAAGTGTAGCTGCTATTTATAAAAAAACACAAAACCAGACATTGCATTTTCCCATTGAATCAAACCCATGGATTGTAGGATTTCATGAATGTTAAGAAAGAGTTGGTAATTGGTTGTTGGTTTGCATCATGAACACCACTCCCCCCATGATCATTAGCTAGGAAGCTTGGAAGAAAGAAAATAAAATAGGCCATGGCCTTTATTTGATTTACGTGACTGAGGAAGGAGTAAATGGGACACTAAATTTGGTACAATTCAAATGCTCAGCATTCTAGCAACACTTAGACTATACTTATGCACAAACCTTATTCTTCTGTTATGTCAACCATACATTACGTATAACTACAATTTTAGTAATTAATGTTTCAAGGTGGTAGATGTAATATGGAAATGTAACATACATATAATCCATGTACATTTTATCACACTGATACATTTTATTAAAATAATAGTTTACAATATGCTCATGGTATATTATTTTAATATACACCCACATAAATATTGTCACCTAGATATTTCATAATGTATTTATAACATATAGTTCCAATATGTTTAATCACATTGTCTCATACAATAAAATTTTATAAGACTTAATATATAGTCACATAAATGTCACACCACACTATATAATATAGTTATATTTTTAATTATTGTTCATATGCCCATGACAATCAATATAATCCTTATTATATTAATAAATTATCCCCTTCCTTAATTAATGTATTTATGGATTTCCATAACCATTAATTTATATAATTCTTATTATATCAATAGACATAGTGCAATCACATATTATTAATTAATTGCCATTATCAATATTCTACCGCAACCATTAACAATTAATTAATATAACAATTTACAAGTAATATTACTTAATTGCGCACTTTATTTCATGGTTTATTAATGTCACACACATCACATAATTGTTCTATTTTTATTTTCAAAGTGAAACAAATTAGTTTTCTCCAATTGTCCACTAGTGCGATTGCGCTTGATTTTGTCGATCATTGACGGTAGCAATGTTCTTGTAAGTTCTACAACAGATCTGCCAAGACCTGGTTTAGCTTCGAATTTCGTGCCAATTTTTCATCGCTAAACTCGTTTTATATGACATGAATTGATGTCCACAAAAGTGTTACTACAAGTCTATGAGTGTATTGATTACTTATATAAAATCTCATGATCATAAACGATTAACCTTCCTAATTCCCGGTTTAACTCGCTTAGTGAATTTTCTCATTTCGCATTATGCCACACAAGGCATTTCACAATTCTCCATGTCAATTCACACTTCTTAATACACATTGATCTGATACGAATCAATTGAATTAACCAACTCATAAATTAATAACACTTATATTCACATAAATATTATTTCCATTAATATATTCATTTAATAATATATGGAAATTCTCGGGTATTACATCCTCCCCCCTTATAAAAATTCTGTCCTGGAATTGCTACAAGTTACACAAACAGATGGGGATAATCCCTCATCATCCTATCTTCTAACTCCCACCTTGCCTCCTCGACATCGTGGTTACGCCAAAGTACTTTCACAGAAGAAATAACTTTATTTCTCAAGGTTTGCTCTTTCTTATCTAGAATTTGGACATGAATTTCTTCGTATGCTAAGTTCTTCTCCACTTGAATGGGTTCGTAAGAAATCACGTGCTTGTAGTTAGGCTTGTACAGACGTAACACAGATATATGAAACACGGTATGGATGTGCTCCAACTCAGGTGGTAGTGCAACTTTATATGCTACTTCGCCCACTCGCTTTAGTATCTCGAACGGTCTTATGAATCTTTGACTCAATTTTCCTTTCTTGCCGAAACAGATCTTTCCCTTCCATGGAGATACCTTTAAGAATACGAAACTGCCGACTTCAAAATCTCGGTCTTGCCGATGTAAGTCTGCGTACTTCTTTTGGTGATCTTGAGCTACTACTAGTCTGGCTCTTATTACTGCAACCACGCCTGCAGTTTGTTGTACTAACTCTGGTCCGAGTATTCATCGTTCTCCGACTTCGTCCCTATATAATGGCATTCTGTACTTCCTTCGTAAAGAGCTTCATACGGTGGCATGTCGATACTCACATGGTTACTATTATTATACGTAAATTCGACTAAGGGTAGGTGGTCATCCCAATTTCCCTTGAAGTCCTAAGCATGTCCTCTAGCGTTTGTATTGTTCGCTTACTTTGTCCGTCTATCTGAGGATGATATGCGGTACTCAACCTCAACTGTGTTCCCAATCTCTCTTGCAAACTTTTCCAGAATTTCTATATGAAACGCGTGTCTCGGTCAAAAACAATCGATATCGACACTCCATGTCGTGAAATAATTTCCTTTACGTACAGACTCGCTAATTGATTTAAACTGTAGCGGATCTTGATAGGTAGAAAATGTGTGGTCTTCGTAAGTCGATCCATAATAACCCAAATGGCATCCAAACCTTCCTGCGTGACTGGAAGTCCTACTGCAAAATCCATCGTGATATGCTCCCATTTCTGTTATGGTTTTTCCAACGGTTGTAATAAACCACTCGACCACTGATGCTCTGCTTTTAAGCGTTGACACGTAAGACATCTACTAACGTACTCCGCAATTTCTCATTTCAGATTTGGCCACCAAAAATGTTGCTTCAAGTCCTGGTACATCTTTGTGACCGCCGGATGAATGGAATACATCATATTATGAGCCTCGTACAAAACCTCCTCTCTTAACTCGGCCATTGCCGGTACCCACACTCTCCCTTCGAATTTTAAAATACCGTCTTTATCTATTCGAAATTTTTCTACCTCATTTTCCCTGATCCTTTTCCTGATTTTCTCACATTCTCCATCTTTCTCCTGTGCTTCCTTTACTTTATCCAACAATGTCGAACAAGCTTCCATTACAAATAACTTCTCTTAAGACCTCCCGGGTCCCTTCACCTCTATTTCCAACTTCTCCATATCTCATATTAACTCCTCCTGAGTTGTCAGTTGAAACAATTTCTCCCTTCCTTTCCTACTTAGAGCATAGACAACTACGTTTGCCTTCCCCGGGTGATAAAGAATCTCACATTCATAATCTTTGATTAACTCTAACCACCTTCTCTAACGCATATTCAACTCCTTCTGTGTGAAGATATATTTCAGACTTTTCTGGTTCGTGTATATCTCATATTTCTCTCCGTACAAATAATGTCTCCATATCATTTATATTATTGATTGGGATTATACCTGACACCGCATCCTTCGCAGCTACTGCATCCTGGACGGTCATGTTAAAGGTTCAAGCAGTCGATCGGTTGGGTTACGCAGGTCCACCAATCATTAACTTGCTTCCTCCTCCCTAGATTCCGCCAGCTCCACCGCTTCCTTTCTTCGGGCAATCCTTTATCTGGTGCTCTATTGATCCACGAACAAAACATCCCCTGATCTTCTTTGGCTTTGGGCAATTTGAAGATATGTGCCCCTCCTGGCCGCAATAATAGCAGGTGTTCTTTCTCTTCCAACAATCCCCCTGATGACTTCTTCCACATTTGCTACAAACTTCAGTCCTTTTCTTGAAGTTTCCCTGGTGACTCCCACCTTTATTATTGCTTCTGTTGTTATTTTTCTCCCATTTCCTCTTTCCGGAGTTACTTCTTCCGCTGCTGCTTCCTCCACGATGCTCACTACCAGCGTTCTTGTTCTTGTTCTTCTTCTCCTTATGGAATAGACTTAAGGCCTCACTGCCACCTTTCGCAATGATTGCCTTCTCCAACAATGTTGTAATGGAATCAATCTGGAAGACTGATACCTTATTATACAACCACGGCTTCAACCCTTCCTCAAAATGTATCACCTTTCTTTCTTCATCCACAACTTGGTGCTCCACAAATCGTGCTAGTTCATTGAACTTAGCTGCGTATTGCGCCCCCGTCATATCACCTTGTTTTAACTCTAGGAAGTTCACTTCTATTGTAAGACCCCAACTTTTATGAATAAAGATGAATTTTCTATAATTATCATTTTTTAAAAATATTATGGAATGAATTTGATATAATGTTATAGTTGTGGGTAATATTTAGAAATTTTGGAAAGTACGCAAGTTTTTTATAGTATTCGATTGGTCGGGGAATATTCGTACGATGGCATAATCATTGGTGGACCCCACAACTTAATTATTGTCGGATTGAGAAAACGACAAAAATATTTTTATAAAAATAACGGCGGAAGTTTTACCGTTAACTGTTGAAACACCCGGTGTTAAAAGTACAGGAATACGAGTGGTTGCATAGTAGCACACGGTATTGATTATTGATGCTTACGTGAGAAGTCACTCAGTTTTGTTCAATTATTGCTTCAGTAATTGTTGCATAGTATCTCACGTTAATTGATTCAATTATTGTTGATATTTTATAATTGAGATGACGAAGTTATTGATATTATTATTTGCAATATTAACGATGTCTAGAAGTTCTGCCAAGGAGAGGTTTGGTCACCTAATTGCACGCCAATAGGGAGAAATCCTTATTGGAAAGCCCCCACTTTCCTGGGAACGACCAGGTCGATTAATAGTGTGAATAATAATAATAATGATGAAGTTTTGTTTTATTAGTATTATTAATGTAATAAAACATAAAAGCTTTTTATATAAAACATAATACTTTTATAAAGTTATTCGTTTTATTAGGCTAATAGTAAAATCTTTTTATATAAAACAAAATACTTTTATAAAGTTATTCATTTTATTAGACAATAATTATAATATATTATATTTTATTATGCATAGTGTTTGCATAGTGCCTGCATAGTGTTTGCATAGTAAAATCTTTTTAAAAGTTATTCGTTTTATTAGATTATAAATAGAATATATTATATTTTATTGTAAACCAATCTGGACCGTCTGTTTAAAGTAAATCGATCTGGACCGTTCATGAATTGGTTACTATTTAGTCCATTCTTCTATAAATAGAAGTTCATTCCTTCATTATTTCTTATGAATTCACTTAAACTCTAGAGAGAGAAACTGTAGAGAGAATTATTCTTCTATCTTGAGCATATTTCTTTAGCTTTTAAGAAAGTTTTGAGCGTAGTGCAAGTTTCTTCAAGTATATCCCCGCCCTAGCGTCGGAGTACTCTTCTTTATAAGATAATGGGTATTTTTTTTTCATATTCATGAAGAGAACTTCTGTTATTCCATTCTTTATTATTCTGTTGGAATAACTTTGTATGCCATGATCTACCCTATACTTGGTGAAATTCTTACGTTATTCCATTGTTTATTATTATCTCTTTGGAATAACTTTGTCTACATCGCAATACCGCATACATGGTGAAATTCGTTGTTATTCCATTCTTTATTATTACATTGGAATATCCTGCCTCATCGTTTTATCGCTGGGACTGGTTCATCGCTTTTATTATTCATTGGAATATCATGTATGCATGCGTTTTCTTGGGACTGGTTCCGATTATTTATTATTCGTTGGAATAACTCTGTCTATGCCAAGCACCGCATGCATGGTGATTTCATTGTTATTTCATTCTTTATTATTCCGTTGGAATATCACGCTTGATCGCGTATTACTTTGACCTAGTTCCATTATTTATTATTCTGTTGGAATAACCTGTCCATGCGAAGTACCGCATGTATGGTGATTTCTTTTATTATTCCATTCTTTATTATACTCAGTTGGTTAAAGTTTTGACTTTTATACTCCATGAAATTAGTGGAATATCCTTGATATTTGCGCTTCATCTAGTATCTTTTCATGGAAATATTCTTCTGAGCATTCTTGAATTTTACTCTACAAAGAAGTATCATGTTAAAATTTGGACGTTATTAGTTCCTGAATAAATTAACTCTTGAACTTGTTTTATTGAATTCTTATATCATTGTCATCATCCTCATATTTATATTTTGTTAAAAGTCATCTGTGGCCTATAGTGCATAGATGGACTTGGTATGATTATGACCATGGATTATTCGGTGTAATCATGACCATAATGTTACAAATGATGTGGTAAAAGTCCTCATTGGCCCGTAGTGCATGGATAAATTGTGGTTGTGATACTAATGAATATCCTTGGTCAGTAGTCTTGAGGATGATGTGGAATATTTATTGTCGAGTGAGTCAAATGATAAAAGTGATGAAAACCTTTTAAATCATAAAGATAGTAGATTTTATTCTCTACTTGACTCTTTTAATGGATTGCATGTTCCGCTACAGTTAAACTTTATGTCTATTGTATTTTATCAGTTTAACATTGTTGAAGACTAATGATAATTTGATTCGCATTATCTTAGTCATAATATTTTTCATCGGGCTAGTTGAGCTCACCCTTTCTTTCACTGTTCTCTTCAGGAAATGAGAACGTAACCGGGACTAGTCGGGGAACGGAGTGAAAGTCCAGATTATAGTATTAGTAGTCCTCACTATTATGTTAAATAGTGTGTTAATAAATGTAATGAGGACTTATTCTGAGAGTGGATATTGTCTAGAAGAAAATGTTTGTATTAAAACTCACAACTCTCTTGTTATATATTTAAGATTGTATATGTATTCTATACCATGTATTTGGCGACTCAGAATAGGTGATGTATACCTATTTTGGGGGCGTCACAGTTGGTTTCAAAGCTTAGGGATATGATCCCTGGCTGAGATGTGAGACAAGAACTAGGAGGGGAGAGATGGGGAATTCCTTCGCTAGTATGACCTACCTAAGTTTATTTGATATTTATTTGGTTGGCCAGAGTATAGGGATTATATGTGATATGTTAATTAACCCTTGTTTTGTGGCAGTATTTGAAAATGGCATCCGAGAATGTTTAGAACATCAATGGAGCACAGGAGACCGTTGAGTCTCCACAGATCAATAATCAAGATAATGTGCATCAGGAAGGCGACAATCCTAATGCAAACAACAACACTGACCAAATGATGAACGATGGAATGTTCCGAGGCTTCATGCAATTCATGCAACATCAAGCGAGAGCGGCTCTTGTCCAAAATGCAGGTGGAAACACTGGCAATTCTCGGACGGTCACCGCCAAACAGTTTAAGGAGCTGGGACCACCGGAGTTTTTTGGAGAGCCAAAACCACTTAAGGCAGAGACGTGGATAAAGCAGATCAACAAGATATTTGATGTCTTGGGATGCTCCGAGGAGCAAAAGGTTCCCTTTTCCACCTTCATGTTGCGGGCAGAGGCGATTCATTGGTGGGAATCAGAAGCATACTCAACTCCGCCACATAATGAAGATGTCTTAGGAGAAGTTCCAAGAACTGTTCAACGACAAGTACTTTCCCGAAAGTATTCATCACATGAAAGAGGTAGAGTTCATTAAACTAGAACAAAACAACATAACCGTGTCGCAATACGAAGCTAAGTTTACCGAGTTATCCCAGTTTGCGTCCCATTTGGTTGATAATGAGGAGAGAATGACGTGAATGTTTCTAAGAGGTTTGAAACCCGAGATACGTCAATATCTTATCTCTCATAAACTGTGTTTGTATTCAGATGTTGTTAATAGGGCTCAGTTATTGGAACGTGATAATGAGTCAACCCAACTAAAAGAGAGTAAGCCAAGCAAAATGATAATACCGGTGATAATTGATCATCGAGCGGTGACAATAAGCGTGGAGGAATCAACATGCGAAATGGTAACCACGGATTGGTAATCATGGCCAAAGCAATAAGAATGGACATTTCAAGAAGAGGAGATTCAACAATGATGGAAAGACGTCAACACCTGCACTTGTTGTTAAGGAAGGAGAACAACCACCTATCATATGCTTCAAATGCGGAGGGGAGGGACACATCAGTCCAAACTGCGTGATGCCGTCCAAAGCACGTTATAATTGTGGAAGAGAAGGTCACCTAGCCCGATTTTGTCGTTCACCAAAGACAAGTTCAGCTAGGATGGAGGCACCAAAAGGCGCGCCTAGAAAAGTCAAAGCCAAGATGGTAAGGGAGGCGTTTGTCGTGACCTCCCAGAAAGCAAGGAACTCGAATGAGATCATCACGGGTACGCTTATCATAAACTCTAGCGAAGTATATACCTTATTTGATACCGGTTCTACCCATTCCTTTATTTCTCCTACTTGCGCTCAACGTTTAAATTTGACTCCGGAAAAATTAGACTTTGACTTATCTGTTGAAACTCCGTTGGGAGAAACCTTCATTACATCCACTGTTAATAAGTCTTATTTGGTTCAAATCAGTACCCTCATATTACATGTCGATCTTATTTCATTGAAAATACTTGCATTTGACGTAATTTTAGGGATTGATTGGTTAACTACTCATCATGCAAAAATTGATTATTTTCGTAAGGTTGTTAGCTTTCATATTCCTAATCAACCTATTATGCGAATTCAAGCAACCAAACCATTAAAATTATTCACTGTCATCTCAAGCCATAAAGCTATTCGTTTATTGAAAAACGGATGTCAAGTTTTCTTAGCTCATGTCACGGATCTAAACAAAAATACGTCAGTTTTGAATGATATTTCTATTGTTAATAAATTTCCGACGTATTCTCGAAGAACTTCGGCCTACCCCTTAACGTGAAATTGAATTTTGTATCAATCTTAAACACGGTACAAAACCCATTTCCAAAGCCCCATATCGAATGGCTCCTATTGAACTTCAGGAGTTAAAGACCCAACTGCAAGAATTGTCAGACATTGGCTTTATTCGTCCTAGTACTTCTCCATGGGGTGCTCCTGTTCTATTCGTGAAGAAGAAAGATGGGAGTATGCGACTTTGTATTGATTATCGAAAGTTGAATCATGTCACCATCAAAAATAGGTACCCATTGCCACGTATTGATGACCTATTTTGACTAGTTGCAAGGCGCTAAATTCTTTTCAAAAATTGATCTTCGTTCTGGATATCACCAATTGAAGATTAGAACTGATGACATTCCAAAGACGGCTTTTAGAACTCGGTACGGGCATTATGAATTCCTAGTCATGTCTTTTGGATTGACTAATGCTCCTGCTGCCTTCATGGATATGATGAACTGAGTATTCAAGGAATATTTGGATCACTTTGTGGTCGTCTTTATTGATGACATCCTTATTTATTCCAAAAGCCATGAAGATCATTAGCAACACTTGAGGCTGATACTCCAAAAGCTTCATGAATATAAGCTTTATGCCAAGTTGAAGAAATGCGAGTTCTGGCTTGAGGAAGTAGCATTCCTTGGGCACGTGGTATCAAGTCATGGAATATCTGTTGACCCGAAAAATATTGAAGCCATTCAAAGTTGGGAACAACCTAAATCAGTGACCGAAGTACGTAGCTTTCTCGGCTTAGCTGGTTATTATCGGAGATTTGTAGAAGGATTTTCTTGAATCGCTACTCCATTAACTCAGCTGACTCAAAAAGATATAAAATTCAGTTGGAATGAGGAATGTGAGAAGAGTTTTCAAGAACTCAAGAGAAGACTCATTTTAGCACCTGTTCTGACAATACCATCTGGCTCGAAGGGATTTATCATCTACAGTGATGCTTCAGGCAAAGGGTTAGGATGTGTTCTCATGCAACATGGGAAAGTCATAGCCTATGCCTCTCGACAACTCAAAGAATATGAGAGGAATTATCCTACTCATGATCTAGAGTTGGCAGCTGTTGTCTTCGCACTTAAAATTTGGAGGCATTACTTGTATGGGGAGAAAGTGGAAATCTTTACGGATCATAAAAGCCTCAAATATTTCTTCACTCAAAAGGAACTCAACATGTGACAGCAACGTTGGCTTGAACTATTGAAAGATTATGATCATACCATCCAATATCATCTTGGAAAAGCAAACGTGGTAGCTGACGATTGAGTAGAAGATCATATCTTGTACGAAAAGCGATATTATCAACGCAAAGACCCATTTTGTATGACTTGCAAAGGATGAAGATAGAGATAAAAACTCCAGGGACCCACGTGATGATGATGAATATACGAGTAGAACCGACTTTAATCGATAAAGTTAAAGTTGC
The DNA here is from genome assembly GCA_020205605.1 of Panax ginseng. Classification (NCBI taxonomy): domain Eukaryota; kingdom Viridiplantae; phylum Streptophyta; class Magnoliopsida; order Apiales; family Araliaceae; genus Panax; species Panax ginseng. Next base: position 82,089,867 of record CM035132.1, read on the forward strand.
TCAAGCTACAGACCTGGAGCTGATGCATATGAGGAAGAAAGTACAAGAAGGTGCTATGCCGGAAGCAAGAATCGATGAAGAAGGAATACTTCGAGTCAACTCCAGACTTTATGTTCCTAACGACCCTGATTTAAAGTATAAAATCATGATGGAGGCGCACAACACACCGTTTGCAATCCATCCTAGGAGTACCAAAATGTATCATGATCTTCGACATACATTTTGGTGGGGCAATATGAAGAGGGAGATAACGTTGTTTATCTCAAGGTGTTTAACCTGTCAACGAGTCAAGGCGGAGCATCAAGTACCAAAAGGTCCATTACAACCACTTGAAATTCCAGAATGGAAGTGGGAGCACATTACCATTGATTTCGTTACTGGTCTTCCCAAGGTTTCTCAAGGCATATATGCAATTTGGGTCATTGTTGATAGATTGACCAAGTCAGCTCATTTCTTACTTATACGAGAAACTTATACACTTGAACATCTTGCTCGTATGTACATAAACGAGGTTGTAAGATTGCATGGTATGCCAGTATCCATAGTTTCTGATCGAGACCCAAGATTCACTTCACGATTTTGGGTTAGTTTACAAAAAGCTATGGGCACGGATTTACGATTTAGTTCAGCATATCATCCTCAGACGGATGGACAATCAGAGAGGACTATTCAAACTCTTGAAGATTTATTAAGAATTTATGTCCTTGACTTCAAGGGAAGTAGGGACAAGTTCTTACCATTGGTGGAGTTTTCCTACAACAACAGTTATCAAGCAAGTATTGGCATGGCTCCATTCGAAGCGTTGTATGGAAGAAAGTGTCGTTCTCTAGTATGCTGGGATGAGGTGGGTGAAGCAACGTTGTTGGGACCGGAGTTAGTACGTATGACTACGAAAAAGATACAAACGATCCCAAGAACGTATAAAACCTCCCAAGATCGACAAAGAGTTATAATTGATCTTCATCGAAAGGACGTGGAATTCAATATTGGAGATCATGTGTTGTTACGTGTTGCTCCATGGAAAGGAGTTACGAGATTTGGAAAAAGAGGAAAGCTCAATCCTCAATTCATTGGCCCATTTTTAATCCTCGATCGAGTAGGGATTGTAGCCTATAGACTCGCTTTACCGTCAAGTATATTTCGTGTTCATAACGTTTTTCATATATCCATATTACGTAAATAAGTAAAAGACTCGAACCACATTATTGAGTTAGAACCGGAAGAAATAACGAAAGATTTAACGTATGAAGAGTTTCTTGTTCAAATCTTGGATAAGAAGGAACATATTCTACGCTCCAAGGTTATACCTCAAGTCAAAGTTTTATGGAGGAACCACGATGTTGAGGAAATGACCTGGGAGTTAGAATTTGAAATGAAATCAAGGTATCCTTACCTCTTCGACATACCAATTACGTACCCTAATTTCGAGGTCAAAATTTCATAAGAATGAGAGATTGTAAGACCCCAACTTTTATGAATAAAGATGAATTTTCTATAATTATCATTTTTTTTAAAATATTATGGACTGAATTTGATATAATGTTATAGTTGTGGGTAATATTTAGAAATTTTGCAAAGTACGCAAGTTTTTTATATTATTCGATTGGTCGGGGAATATTCGTACGATGGCATAATCATTGGTGGACCCCACAACTTAATTATTGTCGGATTGAGAAAACGACAAAAATATTTTTATAAAAATAACGGCGGAAGTTTTACCGTTAACTGTTGAAACACCCGGTGTTAAAAGTACAGGAATACGAGTGGTTGCATAGTAGCACACGATATTGATTATTGATGCTTACGTGAGAAGTCACTCAGTTTTGTTCAATTATTGCTTCAGTAATTGTTGTATAGTATCTCACGTTAATTGATTCAATTATTGTTGATATTTTATAATTGAGATGACGAAGTTATTGATATTATTATTTACAATATTAACGATGTCTAGAAGTTCTGCCAATGAGAGGTTTGGTCACCTAATTGCGCGCCAATAGGGAGAAATCCTTATTGGAAAGCCCTCTCTTTCCTGGGAACGACCTGGTCCATTAATTGTGTGAATAATAATAATGATGATGAAGTTTTGTTTTATTAGTATTATTAATGTAATAAAACAGAAAAGCTTTTTATATAAAAAATGTAATACTTTTATAAAGTTATTCGTTTTATTAGGCTAATAGTAAAATCTTTTTATATAAAATATAATACTTTTATAAAGTTATTCGTTTTATTAGACAATAATTATAATATATTATATTTTATTATGCATAGTGTTTGCATAGTGCCTGCATAGTATTTGCATAGTAAAATCTTTTTAAAAGTTATTCGTTTTATTAGATTATAAATAGAATATATTATATTTTATTGTAAAACAAACGGACCATCCGTTTTAAAGTAAATCGATCTAGACTGTTTCATGAATTGGTTATTATTAGGTCCATTCTTCTATAAATAGAAGCTCATTCCTTCATTATTTCTTACGAATTCATTGAAACTCTAGAGAGAGAAACTATAGAGAGAATTATTTTTCTATCTTGAGCGTATTTCTTTAGCGTTTAAGAAAGCTTTGAGCGTAGTGCAAGTTTCTTCAGGTATATCCCCGCCCTAGCGTCGGAGTACTCTTCTTTATAAGGTAAGGGGGTTTTTTTTTTCATATTCATGAAGAGAACTTCATTATTCCATTCTTTATTATTCATTGGAATAACTCAGATACTGTGATCTACCCTATACTTGGTGAAATGCTTCATTATTCCATTATTTATTATTCTCTTTGGAATAACTGTTTATGCTGAAATACCGCATACATGGTAAAATTCTGTTGTTATTCCATTCTTTATTATTTTGTTGGAATATCATATAATCATGCGTTTTTTACGTTTACGGACTGGTTAAAATCTTTATTATTTTGTTGGAATATCTTATTCATGCGTTTTAAGTAGGACACTGGTTACTCGTTATTTATTATTCTGTTGGAATAACATGTCTATGCGAAGTACCGCATGCATTGTGATATCTGTTGTTATTCCATTCTTTATTATTCTGTTGGAATATCATGTCGGTGCATATTATGCCTGACCTGGTTCCGTTATTTATTATTCTGTTGGAATAACCTGTCCATGCGAAGTACCGCATGCATGGTGTAACGACCCCAAAATAGGTCCATTCAATCCAACCCATTCTGAGTCGCCAAATACATGGTACAGAAAACAACTACAACTTTATTACAACAATTGTCGTGCAAAATACAACAACACATATATCTTGTGAGTTTGGATACAAATATATACCAAATGTGACACATGTTCCAACTGTGGACAACACCTCACGGTGACACCTTACATAAAGGTATAGTCAAAAAGCATTTTAGAAACTAAAATCTTTGGGAAGTGCTCAAGAAACCTTCGTACATGGGAGGCCATGCTTCAGGTTATGATAGATATCATATGGCCCGTAATTATCCTTGGTTGAACCAATATACCCCAAAGAAAAACGAGAAGATTACTATCATATTCTTCCCAATGGTGAGTCTTCTCTTGATTTATCATTATCTCCATTGTCTCAAATTGAGAATTATACTTCAAACAAATACCAAGATTGTATAGGTAGTGCTCGTAAATATACTCAGTAAGTGGATGAGAACAACCCTGTCTTATGATGACACGAGGTTGTATGTCATTAGACATCTTGTATGAAAGTGGCAAAACACCCTTCCAACGTTGGGTTCGCCTCTCCCTATATGATTCACCAAATATGACTACTAAAAGATGTAAACAACACACTTGTCTATACTATTTAGGGAGAACTCCACAGCTAGAGACCACCGTTCTATTCCCTTGTTACCCCCGCTAAACCCAGCTACACTCTTATTACCTGAAAGGAATTGTGAAGCAAAAGGGTGAGCACAACTAGCTCAGTAAAGAACATCATGACTAAAGATAATTAAATTATCAATAGACTTCATCAGTAATAAATCAGAGATTTAGAACATATGGTAGATGATAAAACTTTTCAACCATAGTTGCAGCGGAACGAGCAATCCATTAGAAGAGTCAAATAGACAATACAGTCTATTATCTTCTCCATGTTAAAAGTCCACCAACAATGTTTTATCCCTATAACATCAATCAACAGTTCCTTTCCACAATTATATGAATAACTCATAATCATAATTGTAATTCTAAATTCCTCTTCGCATCCAAGACGAAGATAATTTTCATCACATGTCTTTACCTGAAACATCAAAGATCATGGTTATACCAAATCACAGTTCCTGTTTATAATCATACTAATAAATTCATCTTTGCACTACGGGCCAAAGATATTCGTCAACAGTTTATCTTTGCACTCTGTGCCAAAGATATTCAATAACAGGTCATCTTTCCACTACGGGCCAAAGATATTCATATCTCAAATAAATATATAATCATTTCAAAATATATAAACCATAATTATAACCATGTTGATCAATTCACCTTTGCACTTAAGCTAAAAATATTCAATTGTAAATTCAATGGTCATGATCATACTAGTCACAATTCATCTTTGCACTACTGGCCAAAGAGAACCCATAGTCATGATTATACCAATAATCTACCCATCTTTACACTCAAGTCAAAGACAAATTTCTTCACCAAGATTATAAAAATGTTATATATGATAATAAAAACAATAACATCAAAACATGGATTTAATTTCAAGAGTAAGATTCAATAATCAACGATAATTTGGTCAGAAAAAGAAACCAATTTTATTGTGAATAGTACCCGTGAATAGTAACTCGTGAATAGTAACTCATGAATAGTAACTCGTGAATAGTAACTCATGAATAGTAACTCGTGAATAGTAACTCATAAATAGTAACTCGTGAATAGTAACTCATGAATATTAACTCATGAATAGTACTCTGTATTTGTACATAGTACTGTATACGTAAATAATGTCATATACATAAATAGTGCCACATACATAAATAGTGCCGTATACGTGAATAGTACTGTATACGTGAATAGTACCATATACGTGAATAGTAACCCCGACACAAAAAGGTAAAAATTTCACAATAAAATCCATACCAATATTGCAGTATAATGATATTGAAAGAATAACATCATTATGAAGAAAATAACATTCCTTACAATCCCTTACAATCCCTTACCTCAAAAGAGCAGCACTTCTGACTGGATATCAGATATGACGCTGAAGGAAACTTGCACTGTTGAATATCAACTCACCAAGTATCTAAATACTCACAAAATACACTCAATAATCTAGAGAGAGAAAGCTTATGTTTCTGGTGTGATTTTCAATTCTAACTTAGCCCTCTATTTATAGAAAAATTTTAGCAGACTTGACCTGCAACCTGATAGCTTTACCTACTACTATTCCCACCCACCACATTTGAAATAAAATTCAGCACATTTCTTCACCAACCACAAGTGAGGCCCACTCAATTCTAGAATTTTCCACCAAAATGCTAAATTCGGATACTTCAACAATTTCTGAACCATTCACCTCTTAAAATTCATAACAAATTATACGCTCATTTTTCACGGTTCAAAATTTGTGGACATATATTCAACTTATATATGTATAACATATCCAAAAATTACAACGATCCAACGGTCAGATCAAAATTATAACTCATGCAATAAAGCTTTAAGAACATCGATTTGAGTTTTTAATACCTCCAATCAGGACAAAAATCTCGATAAAACACCTCAACGTTAATTCCTTCATTTATAACCACATAAATAAATCCATCATTTATATCCATATCAAATAAATATTTCATTATCATATAAATCAATAATTAATTATTCATAAATAATATTACAGAATCGCAACAATGACAACCAGGTAGTTCCCAGGAAAGAGGGGGCTTTCCGATAAGGATTTCTCTTCATGGCGTGCAATTAGGTGACCAAACCTCTCCTTGTGAACTTTCTAGACATTGCCAATAATGCTATCTAATAATATTATTGAATAATATGAATTATTGATCCGATAATGGGAAAATCTTGTCAAATGACAATTATTGAACAACAATAATATAAAATTTCAACGTAGCAATTATTAAATCAATAAAATAAAATATTGAGCAATAATTACTGTAATAATTTTTGAGTAGTGCTTCTTCTACGTAAGAATCAATAATTCAAAATTGTGTAATCTGAGTAAAGCTTGTGCGGCAACAACGTATTACATTTTATTTCACCAATAAGGGTATTCCAACAAAGTGTTACTTGATAACGATTACGCCCAAGTTATTTATAAAAACTTAATTTTGTCATTTTCTTCATCCAACGGTTATTACATTATGGGGCCCACAAATGGTCGTGGCATGGCAGTCGCACGAATATTCCCAACGTAAAGAATATTCCACGACTAAACGAATATTCCCCGACAACAATGAATATTTTATAGCCACTTACGTATTTTGTAAAATTTGCATATTTCACCCATAACTTTAAACTTTTATCAATTTAACCATTTACTGAATAATAATTATAAGAAAATTGAATAATTTTATTTCATAAAATTCGGGGTCTTACACATGGTGATTTCTTTTGTTATTCCATTCTTTATTATACTCAGTTGGTTAAAGTTTTGACTTTTATACTCTATTAAATTAGTGGAATATCCTTGATATTTTGTGACACCACCAAATCCAGGTACTTCATTCCCACAGGATTTGATGTTCACTTAATCAAACATTCATATCTAACTACCCAATCACAATAAAACTGGATAAATAAAACCTTCCCCATTAAAGGGTTACATAATAAAATCTCCCAAGTTGTCTAACCTTTAAATATAATCATTCAAATGCGGAATTAAAATTATTACATAACATCATTATTAAGAAGTCTATGATCATCACAATAAATAAAAGTACAAATCAGCATCACTTGTACAATTTTCCCTTTCCTTTGCTAGTTGAAGGTTCGTCTACCTTCTCCACTTTAGCTACAATGAGTTTATAAATATGTAAGAGTGAGCACAACAATTGCTCACTGGATAAAATAATGAATCAATGAAGAATAACAATAATAATCGCTTGATGAGTAGGCTCATCAAAACTAGATAGTACTCTAACAATGATAATCAATCTTTGAAATTCAAAATATGGAATAAACATAACCGAGGGTCATAAGACCATGAACTATGTCCACAGTTGCGAGTAATCTTTCAACTCCAACTTTAACTGTCATAAGACTATAAGGACTTCTCGTACTTAGGGGGGTCAGCCCTTTGTACCATGTATTGTGCACAAACATTTAATGCTGCGTGTAAGTTATCCCCTAATAATAGGGTTGTTCATCTCAGTATTTAGAGTACAAGTCCGCACCAAAGAGAGTTTGGTTTGGATAAGCTTTCAAGGGTAATTTGAAGTTTAACGATCATCAATTAGAGGACTAGTTGAATTAATACTAATAACATCATATTATAGAATACTCGTAATTTGAATAGTCATGGTAAATTAAAATCATGTTTTAGGAATAATCTAATAGCATACAACTTGAATAACTATAACACACCTTGCTTGAACAATATTAAGACAAGGTTATTTAGAATTGAATATTAAGCATGCATGGCAATATGAACGATAAACTATTCAAATATATTCGGGCATGCTAAACAACAAGTTAAATACAAGAATAACTTGTTCAATATCAAAAACAAAGTTTAGAAACCTTGCATTATTATATTGGAAACAATAATTAATTCAATAATAAAATAGATTAGAGAACTTGCATTATTTATAAGGTAATCGAATTGGAAACCATAATTAGTTCAACAAGATAAAGGATTAGAAAACTTTCCATGCTCGTGGGCTAAACCGAACAATTCAAACCACAATATCCTAGAAACATATGTCATCATGACATAATTAGTCATTACCACCTTACTTAACATAACTAGTATCGTTCATCATGTAAAATTGGATTTTTAATCACATAATCAAGTTATAACACAAGTTAATCGTTAATAACATACTTATTCATAGTATAAAAATACTAAAATCAATATTTTACAGTCCTACTATCATCACATAACAATTCCTTAAAATTTCGAGTACAAAAAGTACACATCGAGACCATTACGCTAACTTTCGCTACTGTCATTTCCACGATTTATCTTTTATCACAAAAAGCGCGCTACAGACGAGAGATGTAGGCCATGGCTCGAGAATAAAGCTACTGCATGGCATTGTACTACGAAAAATGAACTCTTGGCCGCACCATGACGCCTAAATCAGTAGTTTTGACTGACAAACCAAAGAATAAAGATAAGAAATTTTTTGGCCTACAAGCTCGTTTCTAACAGTCTAATTCACATGTAATTCATATAAAGACTTCATGTAACATAATTCAAGAACTCCTAACATGATTCTACCCATACAACAACATACACAACTAATTTAAAACATCCAATTTCACTATTTTTGATAAAAAAAAAATTCACTTTTTGATATTTTTGATGAAAATCAATACTATGATTTTTTTTTTTCAACCAAAACAATTAATTTAAAGCATTTTATCAAAGTATATACATACTCTAACAAATTGAATAGCCAATTTATCAATAAAACAACTAAACAACCCATAATTTCTATTTTAAATTAACCCATATTCATTCACATAAACTCTCTGTAAAAAGGTTTTCTTCACAAACTACATACATAACAACAATTCATTGATTATAATCATTTAAAACTTATGAAAATAACTTTACAACACTAGTTAATCATATGAATACCCATAAAATCAACAATTTACCCTATCACAAGAATTTTACAGAGAAATAGGAGAAGAGAAAACTAAATTTTTAAAACTAAAAGAATAGGTTAATACCTTGAAGAAGAAGATGATGATGATGATGGCTATATCTTTAATTCTCAAGCTTCTTTCTCCAATCTCCTATCCTTTCTTCCTTTCTTCTTTTCTTCTTCTTCTTCCTCTGAGTTTTTCTCTTTTCTTCCTAACTCTAACTACGTACTAACAATCTAGCGTATATAGGATATAATATATATTAATTATATAATATAACTCTAATTTAACTGACATCAGTTATTTTATTTTGAAAACCAAAAGCCATAAGGCTCGTTTGGCTAACCACTAACAAAAATAATCAATTAATCCTTATGTCTTGTTTGGTAAAACTCAATTAGAATAATGACTTAATAGGCATTAGGCCTTATTTGGCAAAACTAAATTAAAACTCCTTTAAGTTATTTTAATAACTACTTTATAAAATGTTATTTGCCACATTTTTATTAATTTAAATTAATCTTAATAACAATCTATTAAATTACTACATCACATAAATCATTACCACAAAATTATAATTTTCTATATAATTATAACTTTATTTAATCAACTAACACATCTTTTAATTACAACTTCAAATAAAAGAATAATAATTCAATTAATCAAACTCTCTAACTTAATAATTAAATTAAATTAGCATAAAATAATTAATTTCCTTAATTATTTATTTAACAAATAGTTAACTAAATTGAATAACATTTGAACAATTATTTATTTAACAATAAACACATCCATTAAATACTTAAATATTTCAATAAATATTTAATATAACAATAAAATTCTGGAATGTTACATATTTGCGCTTCATCTAGTATCTTTTTATGGAAATATTCTTCTGAGCATTCTTGAATTTTACTCTACAAAAAAGTATCATGTTGACAATTTGGACGTTATTAGTTCCTGAATAAATTAATTCTTGAACCTTTTTTTTGAATTCTTATATCATTGTCATCATCCTCATATTTATATTTTGTTGAAAGTCATCTGTGGCCTGTAGTGCATAGATGAACTTGGTATGATTATGACCAAGGATTATTCGGTGTAATCATGACCGTAATATTACAAATGATATGGTAAAAGTCCTCATTGGCCCGTAGTACATTGATGGACAGTTGTTGACATGATCGTGACCATTAATGAATACACAAATATCCTTGGCCCGTAGTGCATGGATAAATTGTGGTTGTGATATTAATGAATATCCTTGGTCGTAGTGCAGTGATGATGTGGATTGTTTATTAAGCTGAGTCCGAGCGATAAAAGTGATGAAAACCTTTTAAATCATAAAAGATAGTAGATTTTATTCTCTACTTGACTCTTTTAATGGATTGCATTTTCCGCTGCAGTTAAACTTTAGGTCTATTGTATTTTATCAGTTTAACATTGTTGAAGACTAATGATAATTTATTCTGCATTATCTTAGTCATAATATTTCTTACTAGGCTAGTTGAGCTCACCCTTTCTTTCACTATTCTCTTCAGGAAATGAGAACGTAGCCAGGACCAGTCGGGGAACGGAGTGATGGTCCAGATTATAGTATTAGTAGTCCTCACTATTCTGTTAAATAGTGTGTTAATAAATGTAATGAGGACTTATTCTGAGAGTGGATATTGTCCAGAAGACAATGTTTGTAATAAAACTCACAGCTCTCTTGTTGTATATTTAAGATTGTATTTGTATTCTGTACCATGTATTTGGTGACTCAGAATAGGTGATGTATACCTATTTTGGGGGCATCACAACTATCCTACTCTTCATACTCTTCGGGAAATAATTCTCGAAGAACAACGTAGTAAACCTCTCCCATGTTAACGTTCCTTCTCCCGCTCTCTGCTGATTAGTTTCCCACCAATAGTTTGCTTCTCCCCTTATCATGTATGTGGCAAATACTTTCTTCTGATCTTCACCCACGCGAGCTATAGTGAAGGCCTTCTCGATCTCCTTGATCAAGGTTTGTGAAACTATCGGGTCAGTGGTTCCCGTGAACTCTAGGGGTCCTACACTCTTAAAATCTTTGAAGGTTGTTACTGGGACAGCTTGGGTAACGGGTGGCACGGTTTTGCGTCCTGGACAGTCATGTTAATGGTTCGAGCAGTCGATCGGTTGGGTTGCGCAGGTCCACCAATCAGTAACTTGCTTCCTCCTCCCTGGCTTCCGCCAGCTCCACCGCTTCCTTTCTTCGGGCAATCCTTTATCTGGTGCTCTATTGATCCACAAGCAAAACATCCCCTAATCTTCTTTGGCTTTGGGCAATTTGGTGATATGTGCCCCTCCTAGCCGCAATTATAGCAGGTGATCTTTCTCTTCTAACACTCCCCCTGATGACTTCTTCCACATTTGCTACAAACTTCAGTCCTTCTCTTGAAGTTTCCCTGGTGACTCCCACCTTTATTATTGCTTCTGTTGTTATTTTTCTCCCATTTCCTCTTTTCGGAGTTACTTCCTCCATTGTTGCTTCCTCCACGATGCTCACTACCAGCGTTCTTGTTCTTCTTCTCCTTATGGTATAGACTTAAGGCCTTACTGCCACCTTTCGTAATGATTGCCTTCTCCAACAATGTTGTAAAGGAATCAATCTGGAAGACTGATACCTTATTATACAACCACAACTTCAACCCTTCCTCAAAATGTCTCACCTTTCTTTCCTCATCCACAACTTGGTGCTCCACAAATCGCGCTAGTTCATTGAACTTAGCTGCGTATTGTGCCACCGTCATATCACCTTGTTTTAACTCTAGGAAGTTCACTTCCATCTTACTCTTTGGGAAATAATTCTCGAAGAACAATGTAGTAAACCTCTCCCATGTTATCGTTCCTTCTCCCGCTCTCTGCTGATTAGTTTCCCACCAATAGTTCGCTTCTCCCCTCATCATGTATGTGGCAAATACTTTCTTCTGGTCTTCACCCATGTGAGCTATAGTGAAGGCCTTCTCGATCTCCTTGATCAAGGTTTGCGCAACTATCGGGTCAGTGGTTCACGTGAACTCTAGGGGTCCTACACTCTTAAAATCTTTAAAGGTTTTTACCGGGACAACTTGGGGAATGGGTGGTACGGGTTCGTTTCGCACTATGCCACACAAGGCATTTCATAATTCCCCTTGTCAATTCACACTTCTTAATACGCATTGATCTCTAACGAATCAATTTAATTAACCAACTCACAAATTAATAACACTTATATTCACATAAATATTATTTCCATTAATATATTCATTTAATAATATGTGGAAATTCTCGGGTATTACAGAGGAAGTTTTTCAATTGTTTCCAGCTTCGCCTTATCAACCTCTAATCCTTTTGCTGAAACCTTGTGACCCAAAATTATGCCTTCCTCAACCATGAAGTGGTACTTTTCCCAGTTAAGTACCAGATTTGTTTCTACGCATCTCTTTAACACCAGCACCAAATTCTCCAAACAAGCATCAAAATTGTCTCCATAAACAGAAAAGTCTTCCATGAAGACTTCCACATTTTTCTCCACCATGTCTGAGAAAATGGCTATCATACACCGTTGGAACGTAACCGGTGCATTACACAAGCCGAACGACATTCTTCTGAATGTGGATATGTCGTAAGGACATGTAAAAGTAGTCTTCTCTTGATTTTTAGGGGCAATGACGATCTGATTATATCCCGAATATCCATCCAATAAGTAGTAATACTCGTGTCCCACTAATCTGTCCAACATTTGATCGATAAAGGGCAAAGGGAAGTGATCCTTGCAGGTCACCTTATTCAACTTCCTGTAATCCATGCAAACCCTCTAGCCAGTAACTGTCCTTGTCAAAATTATCTCATTGTCATCATTTTGTACCACAATCATTCCTCCTTTTTTCAGTACACATTGAACCGAACTGACCCACTTACTGTCAGAAATTGGATAGATGATACCTGCGTCCAACCATTTCAGTATTTCCTTCTTCAGTACTTCTTTCATGATTGGGTTGAGCCGTCTCTGTTGCTCCACTATCGGTTTTGCATCGTCTTCCATTAGAATTTTGTGCATGCAAAAGGATGGGCTGATTCCCTTGATATTTGCAATTCTCCATCCTATAGCCGATTTATGATCTCTAAGCACTCTCAGCAACTTTTCTTCCTGCAATTCGTTAAGTGCAACAGAAATAATAACAGGTAAAGAATTAAAATTTCCTAAATACGCATACCTAAGGTGTTTAGGTAGTAGCTTTAGCTCAAGAGAAGGTGGCTCCTCCTGTGATGGTTTCATTCTGGTTGTGGATCTTTCCTCCGAGTGCAATGGTTCAAATGGTGCTTTAAATCTACTAACTCGTGCCAAGGAGTCTAGTATCTGCATGTAATCCATAAATTCCGGATCATCTAACTCTTCATCTCCCAATAGTGTCGCTTCTAATGGATTGTTACCCAAACTTTTACCCATGTCTTCGCTGATTATCTGGTCAATGATATCCATCCTGAAACACTCTTCTTCATCCGTAGGGAATTTCATGGCCTTGAAAACATTAAATTTTACTTCTTGATCTTGGACCCTCATAGTTAGTTTACCTTTTTGTATGTCGATGAGTGTCCTACCCGTAGCCAATAAAGGTCTCCCTAGGATAATAGGGATGTTCTTATCTTCCTCAAAATCCAGAATTATGAAATCTGCGGGGAATATAAACTTGTCAACCTTGACCAATATTTCCTCTACAATGCCTCTTGGGTACGTGACTGACCTATCCGCCAACTATAATGAAATGTTTGTAGGCTTTGGAGCTGGCAAACCCAATTATGTATAAACTGATAACGACATAAGGTTCACACTCTCCCCCAAATCACATAAACACCTATTGAATGCCATGTTCCCAATCGTGCACGGAATGGTGAAACTCCCCAGATCTTTCAACTTTGGTGGCAACTTTCGCTGTAAAACCACACTACACTCCTCTGTTAATGCCACTGTTTCAAAATATTCCAACTTCTTTTTCCTGGACAGAATCCCTTTCATGAATTTCGCATAACTTGGCATCTGCTCTAGGGCTTCTGCAAACGGGTTGTTAATTTGAAGTTTCTTAAAAACTTCCAAAAATTTTGCAAACTACTTATCTAATTTCTTCTTTTGGACTCTCTGCTGAAACGACGGTGGAGGATACACATCTGGCTTGTCACCTAACTTTGTTTTCTCAATTTGCTTATCCTCACCCTATTTTTCTTCAACCACTTTGTTCTCATCAACTTTGTCATCCGTTCTAGAAGAATTTTCTGTACTTTACCCATCCAGATGTTTTCCACTTCTCAAAGTGATTGCCTGACACTACTTATGATTTCCCTTCGGATTTCTTTCAGTGTCACTCGGTAGAGTCCCTTGTGGTCTATTATTCAATGCTAAGGTAATTTATCCCATCTGATTTTCTAGATTCTTGATGGCCATTGCTTGGTTTTTCATCGCTGCCACATTGCTTGTTTTATACTTTGACAACAACTCCTCTAAATATGATTTCCTCTCTTGATGTTGAACTAGTTGTTGATGATTCTAAAATCCTGGGGGATATGATGGTTATGGAGCATGCTGATGTTGATTATTACTCCACGAAAAGTTAAGATTATTCTTATTCCCCTAATTGTATGTATTCTGGTACATGTTCTGTGGAATCCTGTTGTAGCTACCCACAAATTGCACTGATGCTGGGTTGATTGCACATTGATCTGAAGGATGTTCACACATGCACAATTCATAAATAACTGCAACCTGTTGTGTCTGTACCCCTGACATGGCATCCAACTTCTTTGAGAGTGCTGAAATCTGTGCTTGTATTGCCGTCACTCCATCTACTTCTAACACGCGAGCTGCCTTCGCCTGTGTCATTCTTGTCATGGGCCACTGGTAGTTGTTAGCTACCATTGTCTCAATTAAATCGTAAGCCTCCTTGTAACTCTTTGCCATAAACGCTCCACCCGAAACAGCATCAACACTATTCTTGAGATTCCAATGTAGTCCATTGTAGAAAGTATTCAGTTGCAACCACTTAGGCAATCTATGATGCGGACATTTTCTGAGCAATTCCTTATATCGTTCCTATGCCTCATACAGTGATTCCTCATGTTGCTGTTCAAACATAGCTATCTCATTCCTCATTTTTGCAGTTTTCGCTGGTGGGAAAAATTTTGCAAGAAACTTCTGAGCAAGGTCTTCCCATGTAGTTATCGATCCCGACAGTAGAGAGTGTAAACAACTTTTTGCCTTGTCCCTTAAAGTGAATGGGAACAAGTGAAGCCTTACTGCATCATCCGACACCCCATTATACCTGAAAGTGTCACAAATCTACAGAAAGCTGACAAAATGTTCGTTTGGATCATCATTTGCCAATCCCCCAAACTGAACCGAATTTTGAATCATTTGAATCGTCTCAAGCTTAATTTCAAATGTGTTTGCAGCTATAGCAGGTCTGGTGATACTTGACTACAGCTCAGTCACCTTGGGTGTAGCAAAGTCTCTCAATGCTTTCTGATCTTCGGCAGCCATTGCTTCTTCTTTTTCAGAGTTTTTGAATTCTTCTCTTATTTCCTTGATCCACTTACTTAGCCTTTGGAAGCATTTCTCAATGTCGTCCTCAAAAGGAATAAAGTCTGGATTTTTGGACCGCGTTTGCATAAACCAACTTCAAAAACCTGAAATAAGATGAAAAAAACAAAAACAAAAATGTTTAAGTAAAACTGGACTAATTAAACTGATATAATAAAATATTAAAATCTATACTAAAATACTCCCCGGTAACATCGCCAAAAACTTTTTGGGTAAAATCTAATTACGGACAACACGCAGGTATACGCGGTCAACAAGTAATATAATAGTAAGTAGAGTATCGTTCCCACAGAGAAATTTAGTAAGAATTTAACCTCACAATTAACAGTTTCTTATTAATTCTAATTTTATTAAACTATCCAAATTAATGATTAATATTATTAAACTAAATTATTAAAAATACTAAGATCACAAAACAATCACAAATATTAAAAACTAAAATTTCAAATTATTATTGGAGAATTAGGCTTACGACTTCACCCTAAGCTTCACTCTGATTTTTACACCTTTATTCTAGTTTAATTTACTATCCCAGTTTATTAATCAAGAAAACAAATGTAGCACTAGCCACCTCTCGATGTACTAATATCGTATTAACTCAAATCCATAAATTAGATAGAAACAAGTTAAACACCTTAATCAACTAACTCACTACATCTCTATGCAAATTATAATTGAAAAAGGTTTAAGCTTAAGCCCTTTATCTGATTACATGCGATGTCAAGCATATCTCTACCCTAACATTATTAAAGATTTTGTTCATTCACAGAAATCAAGAACACATGCTATATTAACTAAGTTTAGACTTGTATTTCCTCTCTCGAATCCATACAAGTTCGCAAAGAATTGTTGATCAGGCAATTCATAAATTCAAGCTCAAATTAATATAGATAAACTGGATAATAGCTTGTTAAACTGAAAATCAAAGTTACATAATCATCGTTTCACTTAACGATCCGTCATAAACCTAAAAAGTAAATTAGTTCATCATCAATGAAATAATAACTAAATAAATTAAAGATATCATCCTTTCAATTACAAATATAAAAATACGTGAAGAATAAATCAGAACACCCTTCACTTTAGCCTTAATATGAAATCGGTATGAACGTTCCTTCAAAATCTTCACTCCAATGCTCGATATGAAAATCTGTCCTTAATCTTTGTTAATTGCCTTATGTATTTGTTTTGATCTTCTTTGTGTTAATATACGATTACATAAGTAATCTAAGTTCAATTTTGTGCCATTTAGACTCCCAAAGCCATGCAAGTATTCAAAAGTAGTGTTTGAATCAATAAAGGACATTCAGGTTTCGGGACCCACCGCCCCGACGGGGGTATATACTTGAAAAATGTCCACCCCAGCGGGCTAGGCTACAGCAAAATAGATTCGAAGATCCCCCACCCCGGCGGGGGTGTAAAGCTTAAACAGGCCCGCCCTGGCGGGGTAGCCTTCTGATTTCTGACTTTGTTAAAACTCCATACTTGTTCCAAATTTTGCTCCAATGCCTCCCTTTTTCAACCACTTGCCACACCAACCAACCTACACATATAACAACGATAAACAAGTAAAAATGAACATAAAAGCAAGGAATAAACAATGAATAAGCTTGAATTAGAAACCGAATCATGGATATAAAATCCACTTATCAAGTTCAAACCTACCGTAAAAAGGTTCATAAGGTTGACAAAGTTGAAGGGTGTAGAGCCATGGTCAACTAAAAAGGAGAGGGTAGAGAAAGAGACCATTATGTTTACCAAGTCTCAATGCCCCATTCAAATTACAGACATAAAAGAGAAAACACCTAGCTGCTGGAGGTTCATAATTGGGATCCTATCTGCAAAAGGCAAGCTAAGAGGGTTTGATTCCAGGGCTATCACTAATGGTAACCTCCCGAATACTACATTGCTCCTGATGAATGGAGAATTTCTCAACTTTTGTAGAGGAATTAGGTAGCTTTGATCAGACAAAGTTAGGCTGAAAGACTATAAATCAAGTGCTCGATGGGAGGCAACACATCCAATATAATATTTTCTCCCTCTATGTTAATTCTTATTTACAGTTTTATTAGTAGTATATGTTGGCTTTAGTTATGTTAATAGGATGTTTATGTTAATTCCCAGGTGTAAAATTTTATTGGTCAACGTATTGCACAACCAAAAAGTGGAAAAAGCTAAGCAGGATTGGGATTAGGGCAGCACAGCTATGCCCATGCATAGGCCAAAACCAACGCAACTACGCCTTATGATAGAACAAGAAGTGAGAACAAGGCACAGCGCAGCTGAACCTCCCTCAAGTTAAAAATTGGCGCAGCTGCGCCCTAGCCTGAAGTCAGTTTTTAAAAAAATAAATAAAGAGTCGTATCACACCTAACAATTAGTTCATTCAAACTTTTGACTCTGTCTGTCTCAAAACGGATTCCCATAAGATCTCCAAACTACTTCTACTTCTCCTCGAAATTCAATCCAATCACCTCCAATCTTTATATTCACATCCACCAACATTTTCTCTCTCCGCCATAAACCCTAGTTTCATTTTTCTCTAAGTACAATTCCCAAATTCTGCACAGTTAAGGGAGTTTACAGAGTTGAATGCGACTTGTTCTATTAAAGTTCAAAGAGAGTTTAGGGTTTTGTTGGTTTGTTATAGTCATCATCCACATTGCTTAATTTATGGCACCCAAAAGGATTCACACCCCATCTCCATCATCTAGTAGTGATCATGAGGGTGAAGGCAGTAGCAGAGACGTTTTGGACGCCTCCAAATTTATAAATCTTTCAGCCCAACACCACTATGTGGATGTTCTACTAGAGAAATCATTCGTGCAAAAGAGGGGTTTCAAACTTGGAAGGGAAGATGCAAAGCTGAAGGACCAAATTATTACACATGGCTGGACTCTAGTGGTAGCCAAGCTAGTGGCTGCCTCAATGTTAATTGTTAGAGAATTCTATGCTAATGCTTGAGAAACGCATAATGGCATCTCATATGTGCGAGGGAATCAAGTACACTACACCAAGCAAGCAATATATAAACTCTTTCATGTTGACACACTGCCATTTGGTGCTTCAAATTGGGCAGAATCTCAAAGGTTTGAAACTGACTTGGATAAGCTGATTAAGGAGCTAAGAAAACTGGGCACAAAATGGACAACCAAAGCTGGAACAGGCAGAAAAAGTGCACTTCCCATAGACTACTCTCAGTCATTATGTAAAGGCGTGGTACATTTTTATATATGCTAGCATACTCCCTACTAGCCATCATATAGATGTCACTACTGATAGAGCCACAATACTTTATGACATACTAAAAGGGAAAACAATTGACATCGGGCACATCATTAATCAATCAAAGCTGAGATACATGAGGGGAAGCACTTCTAGGGGAATCCCACATGCATCCATCATTACTCGTTTATTAGTGGTTGTAGGAGTAGACTGAGATAATGAAACTTTGCAGTTGCCAATGTGTGACATTGATCACAGGACAATACATAAATACACAATTTGGAATAGTGCAGAGTCTCATCCCCGGGGCTTGGGTTTAATTCTTCCAGAAGATGATTCAGACAGTGGAAAAGAAGAAGATAAAGATGGAGCAGAGAAGGCCAACACTGCTCCACATACAACAAGGGTACCTTCAGGGTACTCTGCCAGGCAGGAGCGTGAGATGTGCCACCTCCAGAGAAGGACAGATTATTGACGTCAGGATTTTAATTTTTCCCTTTTCGTTACTTGTTCTTTGGTGTTCTCATGTTAGGTGAGATTTATTTGAAAAAATAAGTGAAAAAGGTCCGACATGTGTAATGTCGACGATTTGACTTTAAGAGTCGCTAGTTGATGTTTTTAACTGGTTGCACCAACGCAACCGAAAAAGGTTTGCACATTAACCAAGTGATGTAACACTACTAAACGGGTCTGTGAAACCGAGATTCATTTGGGTTCGGGGGCTTGATTATGCGGAGGGAAGGTGTTAGGCACCCCCCGACATCCGTGTTGCCACGGTGACCGCCACTTTTCAAGAAACTGTTATATAAATGTGTGTGTGTGTGTGTGGATCAATGTGCAATTATTTCGAAGTAGTGTGAGGCCTCGTTCGCACCTATATACAAAGGGTTTGAATT